>CM056171.1:6253215-6294415 GCA_029691765.1 Entomobrya proxima | reverse complement strand
AATCAAGCTGACTTTCAAACAAAAATCCTGATAACTAGAGCTTATTCAATTGAACGAGCTGAGAATCGTAATGGTACATTAAACAAAATAAATCTAACCAGAAGTATAACCGTAAAACTGAAACTATGTGCAATAGACAAAAGCTGACAATAAAAAAGTAACAGATATTTCTAATTTGAGCTATCCAATTTATTATTAACGTAATTTGTAAATACTGAACTCTTGCTAACTACTAATTATCCTCGTGGCTTGTGATGAGCCACCACTGATAATTCCAATGACAATCACCTGATGAAAAGTGTTAGTGTCAGACTTGTTCTCTTGAATCGTTTCCCTGCATTTCAAAAAAGAATGATCAATACACTGGTGTTTTCATTATATAAATAATTCGTTACTTTCTCAAAGTGCTTACATTTCCATTGTTGCTGTCGAAGCTTGCTATAAATTCATCTTAAAGATTTGTGGAGCCACCACACCCTTCCATTTCTAAGTACATAGACTACTACTCTTTTCATCCCCCAGTTTTTCAGCAGCAATTTCATTGCGGCTAACTGTTTCTTTCCTTTTTCAGGTTACTTGAATAGTTGCAGTGGTGACGTTGACGTTGCCTTTGACAGAAACCGTTCCCAAGTCACCTCCGTCCAGCATGACACGTAAATTTGGAGATTAGCACATTCATCAAGCTACATTGCATATTTTTTCTGGTCCTGCCGTTGGGGTGAATATTGTCAGATTTAGGATATTTTGAATGTCAAAGATCTCCATTGAAGTTTTGACAAGTGGCTTGCTGAAGGTCGTACCGTACCAACTCTTCCAACTGATAAATATGCGCCTGGTGCTTGTCATTTTCAAACAAAATCAAATTAGCTTTATTGTTAAGGAAGGTTAATGTGGAATAATGTTAAGTAGAAAAATGTTTATTAGTGATTACCATATATACATATTACTCTAATATGATTGATGACAAGACTTGTAGATTTTGAGTTTGAGACTTGTGACGGACAACTTAACAGTTTTAAAGGCTTTCTTAAATTGACAGTGACACTAAGCACTTGCAAAAACCGTGTAAATTTATTATGGTGACGATAAATAAACAAATACATAAGCCAGTTGATGTTCTGCTGATAAATCCGTTGAACGACTGGTCACTCTAAATATCAATTAATAATAAGTAAGTTCACAAGTTTGAAATATTATATGCACCCACATTTAAAGCCCACTTTGAAATGAGTTGCCAAATTAGCAGTAAATTTCCTCACCTCACAATGATTACACTGATATATTTCCATTTGCCATTGAACCGTACGTGAAGTGTACACTGACTGCTTTCATGTAAATTTATTTTCTTCGACTTTGTGTATATTGCCAATCTGTAAATGCAAACCTAATCCTGTCAATGTAGTCTCACAGACTGTCAAATAGTAAAAAAGTTGGCCAGTGCAGTGCAGAGTGCAGAACATCTTACAGCTTGCTTGCTAACCTACACAAATGCAAAATGCAATAGCAAATCTGTCTTCTTTTTTACCAGTGCATAGCTCCTACCACTCAGCTCCACAGCTGAGCAGACTTGTCAGTTGGCTTTAGATGTTGATATTTTTCTGCTTTAACATTCACATTGCATTCTTCACATGGAGCGGCAGCGGAAAATATTGTTTTTTAAAAGCTGGTTATATTTTTATTAAACATTCATAAAGAAATTGAAATTGTACATTTTTAAAAAGTGTTTCTGTTTTGCTTAATAAAACCACCAAATGTTTTCCACCTTTGTGTGTTCACGTTGAGTACTAGATTACAGAACTTATATATTTTTCAAGACAGTTGACAAATTAGCTAAAAGAAATTGGCAAGGCAAGAAAGGGAGTCGGGAAGAAGTTAAAATTAAGAAATTGTGTTCTGTTTAGTACAGTTCGGTTTGCTAATTTTTTTTACAAATTGTAAATTACAATTTCCAGCAAAATGAAAGCCTGGCAAAAGGAACATATTAAAGGAAACTTATCATCGTTGTTAAGCTTAACAACTGTGGACGTTATGGTTATATCACTACTAGAGCAAGAAAACATGGTTAATGAGTATGAGATCGAAGCATTGGTAAGTTTTGGCTATCAGCTATCATACAACTGACAGACATTATTTCCACAACATGTTTATCATGAAAGTAAAATCTTATTTGTGTTTTTATTTCAGAAAGCTGAGCCAATCAATTACAACAAAGCCAAATTACTATATAAAATTTTGCAAACCAGGACCAATGGTTACGCTGAGCTTATCAAAGCGCTTAGAGAGACATGTCAGTCAGGAGCTTTGAAAATTTTGTTGACAGTTTCAACTGAGATTATTAGTAATTTGCGGGTTGAATATCTTTGCAAAATCAAAATGGTTAAAGAACTTTTAAATACTGAACAAATTGGGGAAGTTCAAAAAAGGCTAAATGGCAATATTCCAAGTGAACAGTGCTTTGAAATGGTTGATAATATATCTTGCGAGAAAAATGAAGTGAAGTTGATACGTGACACCATTCCTGAGCCATATTCCCTATACATGCCAAGGATATTATCGAATCGTGCGGTTTTGCATCCCGATTTGTTCAATATCGACTGTTTGGATGTATTTGTGTTTAAAAACATTCAACGTTCTGAACTTCGACAGTTTGTTAAAAAACATGCAATCGAGTCATCAACAGCTCAGCTTTTGAAGAACAAAATTTCAGCCCGATTTATTATACTGGATATTGACTCGCATTGGGATAAAATTTGCAAACAAGTTACCTCTCCTAGTCATTTAATAAGATATGATTGTGCAACACAAGCCTTTTTACTGGAAACCACATCTCATGTATCCACTGTGCTTCGTCAACATTTAAAGGATAAAGACACTTTCAACCAACAATTAATTTCGGAGGATGAATTAATTGAGAAAATTGAAACAGAGGGGAATAAGGGTGTTTGCATTTGTGATGTACCCGGCATGGGAAAATCCTTGTTACTGGCAAGCATTGCCAGAAGAACGTGTGAAAAGTACCCGGACCGAATAGTAATTTTCATTTTATTGCGAAATCTGGTGTTGCCAACGGATTTCAACTCGTTATCAATCATTTTAGGAAATGTGAGTACATCCAAAATGGCTGATTACCTCCTTCAGGAAATCGTTTTAAACGGCGAAACAAAATTTGAGCTATTTTTTGATGGCCTTGATGAGGTGAATGAAAGTCAACTAGAACAAACAATGTCGTTTCTTAGGGAAATTCGTGCAAGCATGCCAAACGCTACAATTTATGTAACGTCACGTCCAGTAGTGCGGGCGGAGCTGGAAGAATCACTTGGTGTAATTGCTTATGACATTGTGGGTTTTAATGAGCAAACACAGCAACAATATCAGATCTCATACTGGCTTGATCAAGAAAAAGCAAAGAGTGCAAAGCCTGAAGATATCGACATTGAGAGACTGAATCAGTACGCTAGTGTGTGCATGCAGAGTTTTAGAACAAATGTAAAACCAAGTCAAATAAACATTGCCGGAATACCTCTTCAGTGTAAATTGATAGCAGAAGTTTATTCAGAAAAAGCCTTAATTTATGCGGATAAAAACTGTCCACATTTTATACAGTTGGAAGAAAACTTTGCAAACTCACTCTGTCAAATTTACTCCAGATTTATGCTCCGTCAGCTTGGAGAAACTCAGTGCAATTATAAATGTTTGCAAAATTCAAATACCGTTTTTTGCGTGGCTCGGTGTCAAGTGAAGAGTTACCATGTTTGGAGAGCAATTCAACTTATTTTCCCAAATGTTGCCAATCAAATTTTTCAAGACATTGCTGAATTTGACAGTCTAACCAAGCAACAGAAACTTTCTCCTGGATTACTGAAAAGTTGTCATAATAAAGGCAGTAGAGCGGAGTTTGTGCACCGAACTTTTGCTGAATTCCTGGTTGCGGATTACTTGGCAAATGCAATGATACAAAATATCTGTGCTCCTGGACATCATATTTTGCTGTTTAATCGTGTTTTGACTCCTTCAAGAGAAAAACGTAAATTGGATGGAGGGTATTCTCAAATTACTGCATACTGGCTATGCGAGCAAGTAACTGCATACTTTTTAAGTGCCTTGATTGGAGAAAACTCTGTTGACGATACAAAAATTCAATGTAAAATTGAACTTTGTTCTTTCAGTAGTTTTTTAAAATCATTGAAAGCATGCATGCAAGAAGATCTAGAAGAGCTATTACACGTTTATCTGAATTCTGTAGAAAATTCGTGGAAAACACGGCATATAAACAAAGCAAACACGGACGAGATTCTAGAGTATCAAGATGGCAGTTGGAAGAAAGTAAACAAACTGAAAAACGTTTTAAAAATTTCAACATTAATTTTGGGCACAAGAACAACTCAAAAACTTTGCAATTTCTTCTTGAAATTTTTTAACGTTGATCTAATACAACTGACGCGTTTTGACACATTCTTTTCCTCACCAATTTATTTGTCCATTCAACGTATGAACTATGAATTAACTGAATACTTTGCTGAGGAAATGTCTCTTGATTCAACAATTTACTGGTGTGTAAGTGGAACTTACCTAATGAACAAAGAACAATTGGAAAAGAAGCTAGAAATTGCTGGGATGCTACTGGAAAAGTGTCCAACCTTACTATCACATCCTAGCAAACTTGATAAAAGCTCAAATCCTATTCTATCAAAAGAACTGCATATACAAGCTATTAAATTCTTAATTGATAACGGAGCAAAGTTTAAGGAAACAGATAAACTTGGTAGAAATATGCTATATTTGGCAGTAGAATACATGTCTGAAGAAGATTTTGCACAATTGTGTGATTTATTAAGCGGTCAGCTTAACATTCTAAGTTACTTATGGGAACCAAAGCAGCCAAAAGATAGCATGTACGTTAAACCGTATAATCAAACTACAGTTACGACTACAAATTTACTCATCCTTTTGCAATATATTTACACAGAATGTAAGTGTGGAAGAAATTCAAAGGAAACAACAAAACTTACATTTTTTTCTGATGTAAAAGACAAAAGCCAAGAAGATATTTTGAAAATGTGCATGAGTGCCAACTTGTACAAGCATCACAATGAATACTTTTCCGTTTTGTTTTACACAACAATAATGGAAGGTTTTGCAAACGTTGCCGAGATACTTATTTCCTTTAACAAGTCGCTTGTCAGCATGACAGTAGGACTTGGGGACCCAGTTCCGATTTTGTTTGCAGCAAGGAATCTGGAAGTATTTAAGATGCTTGTGAACAATGGAGCCAGCATATTTGAAGTAGATAGATATGGACGAACTATATTGCATTTTTTGATATATAAACTGAAATTGGAATTATTTTCTGATGTGGTAAAATATCTGGGCACATTGTGGGAACAAGACTCAATGATTCAGGATGCCCCACATGCTTCCAATTTACAAGCAGATAAGAGCAAGCCGGTTAACCTTAAGGAGCTTTTTAACTGGCCTACAAAGGAAACTAAAAGTACACCTATTCACATGGCTATAAACATTTTTAACAACTCCGCCACCATTGCCAATCTGAATCTATTTCTTGCCGGTGGAAGAGCAAATTGGGAAACAGAATTTATTGTAAACATTAACAGCATTGATAACGAAGGAAATACGGTTTTGCATACTGCCTTGCACCGTCAT
Source organism: Entomobrya proxima (assembly GCA_029691765.1). NCBI lineage: Eukaryota > Metazoa > Arthropoda > Collembola > Entomobryomorpha > Entomobryidae > Entomobrya > Entomobrya proxima. Next base: position 6,288,754 of record CM056171.1, on the reverse strand, counting down.
TTAGATTTGAATGTAATAAAATATTTGGTCAGTGTTGGCGCAAATGCTTCTGCAAAAACCAATTTTGGTTGCAACGTTACTCACATTTGTGCACAAAATCTGCTTCCGGAGCATCTAAAGTATTTTGTGGAATTGGGAATCAATGCTAATGAGGTGGACTCCATAGGGAATAATGCGCTGCAGTGTGGATTGGCCAATTGTTCAGGAACTGACTTTGAGGGTTTGGAAGAAGTTGTGGAATATTTGCTTGATATTGGAGTAAGCAAACTGCATGTAAATCATGCGAACAAGACAGCTTATGATATTGCAAAAGAAACCAGAACTTTTTCTGAAATCCGGGAAAAGCTGCATCATGTTACTTTCTCTTGGGAAGGAGAAGGCAGTGATGAGGGCATGCATCGCGGTTTAGACTTTTGTGAATACAAATCATCAAGTTCCAGTACTGATATTGATTTGGACTTGGATTCAAATGTAAACATTGACGGACAATAGACCACAACCCAAATTATTCAAAATAAGGCAAGTGATTCTAGTTTAGCAATGTCCACATATTTTGGTCATGTAAAATATTCTAGTCAGGATTTGCACAAATTCAAAATTAAAACAGTTGTATTGTCAGTTTGTCTAAATCGCTGTTTTTGCCATTTTTGTAGAATATGAAGGTTTTAAACAGATTATTTTGCGTCTGCTCTTGTGAACTACAAAGCACCAGCTTGTATACCTTTTACTGTTTTCTAAAGATTAATTCTTAAATGTACATTTTTACTGTTTTTCTGTTAATAATTGAATATGCTAAGTATGACGTTAAATTGTAGCCAAGTTAGTTGCTTATTTCATGAAGTTTAATAAAGGAACAATTTTATTGAATATATTTATTTAATCTGAAGTTTAAAAAGAAAATTATTAAGAAAAAAACAAAACTGAAGCACCTTTTGCGGCGCCCATGGCAAGATGGTACACAGTGCTATATTACGATGTGCATTCGTATTTCGCCCTTTGGACTGCAGAGATCAGGATTCCAAGTGGGATTGCCAATATGATTACGACGCTGAAATTAACGCAGATGATGGTTGGGTTGAGTGTGAACATGCTGTCGTATTAATATCAAGGTTTATAATTGCGATTTTATGAAAATATTTAAATCTTTAAAGGTTGATATAATTATTGATTGTTTGGGATTTGGGTTTTGTAGAGATAAACTATGATTGTGCGAGACATCCAATTAATTTTCAGCTATTTAGCGTGGTATTTGACTCGCTTTTGTTGCTGTTCTATGATAGTGTGGTGAAGAGTGGGAGAAAGCATAACAGAAATATTATTACTGAACAACACACGTTTTTCGTTTTATGCTATATGATGGAAATGTTTTGTTGACCAAATCTACAATGCACTAAACGCATGTTGCGGTGCAATAACTTTGCATCTTCAATCACACACAGAAAGATTATCGTACACAGCTCTACAAGAAAACCGTTCTTCTTTGCGTAAGGATTGACTCTACTCTAGCAACTATGTATAGTAAACACGTAGCTCCACACCGAAAACCATTTCGACTTGCGTGAACATTTTTCACTTTCAGTTGACATTATGCTGCATCTGTTGAAATAAGTACGAACATTGCTCTCGACTGCTTTATATCCGTTTCCGATGAAAATGCTTGCAATATTGTGTCCGTATAATACACACATTCTAAATTAATTAAACTAACTGGAGAGTTGTCAAAAGCGCAGAAAAATAGCCGGTCATAGAATTTTATTTTATTTTATTTTGCAAATACAATTGAAATTAATTTTGCGTGTTTCCACAAAACAAAAAATATGACAATAATAAACGTCAATTAATGACAATTGTAAATATATTATGATTACTGCTTCACTTTTATCCAAAAACTCTACGGAGCACTTTTTCCTTTGCCACTGAATATTTTCATGCTAAATCAATAATATAGGTGTATTTTCCAAAATGCTGCAATGAAGCAGTATCAAGATGACAGCAGGTTAGGACAGCTAGTAAAACATGTTGCATGTTAGGACGTCGTTACCTTTTCCAAATTTCTAAATTTCTGCCAGTTTTGTGAATCAATAACAGGTCAATTCAAGTTCAATAGTGTAATTATTTTTATCACTTTGCTGATGACAGAAGTACCATTTTGTTTGGTGCAACACGGAAATATTGATTAGTCGTTAGGTTGTACAGGCTGTTTGGTTTAAAGCATCCACAGTTTACTTATTTGGTTTTTACATTATTATCAATCTTAGTTAGTCGAAGATGCAAAGCACATAAATACATAAATTTAAAACGACATTAAAACAGGATCAAGTGGATGATTAAGGGTAACGAAAACACGGAGGTTGAAAAACAAAATTTGTTTGGCATTTATTCATAAAAAGTGAAACTGAATGAGAGAGAAAAGTGATTCTCATTTATGCTGCTGAGCTGATCCTAAGAATTTTGCATACCATTACAAGATCACGTTTCTCAATTTTATGCGTATCACTTCCATTTCTTTGTCCGCTAAGAGGGAGATTGGGTACATTCCAGCGCAAGTAACTAGTTGCAACGATGACGTGATAAAATAGACAAATTTCGCACATTTGCTGGGTGCGATTCAGGCACTACGGAATTTTAACGGAAAAAAGCCATTACTCACTGTTCACAACTCTTTTGTGCTGGCTGCTCTGTTTGGCCATTTCTCGTGCTGGAATTAGAAGTGCTTGCGAAAAGGTTTTGAGCCGCATCATTTAGGAAGGAAAATTCTACTGAAAGAACATTTGCATTTCATCTATGCTACTAGCATTTGGCTATAGATAAATCTTGCAAATTCCAAATTTGCTTAGCAAAGTAATTTTGAGTTTTGTCAGAACTAGAACTTTATAAACTGAGGTTAAAGCGAAAATATGTGTAGAAATTATTGAACGCAAAAGAAACAACATTACATCTATCGAACACAAAAAAAAACGGTTAAAAAATCAAACAGATAGCGCATCTTCTGTCCCTTTAGGTTTATTAAATGTGACTTAGTTTTGCATGCTAACCAAAAATATATTGTTTGATATATAAGGGATAAAACAAGTGAAAAAGTCGATGGCCTTCTATCTTTATTGCATAAAATCCGCATCTAGGAATTTTGTATGCATTGCGGATGTAAAATGCAATGCAGAGATTCAAATTCTGCTAACCTGCTGGTCATCAAGGAACAAAAATATTAATCTTTATTTTCCATTTTGGTAACATTTGACCTTTGTTATAAGTATGTGGTTAAAGGTAAAAAATATTGATCATGTAAATTGTGAATATAATTCATATAGCTCATCACAACAAGCAACATTATCTTTGCTCGTTTTTAAAGTGAGCTCGTAACAGTAGAGAACTTCTGGAACAGCCTGGTCATGCAATATAAATGCATTACTATTGCCCATTCTAATGAATGGTAATGGAATACGTGTGGTAATGAACTTCTGTTTTGATTGCGATGATGTCCTTGAGCTTCGTGCTATTTATGGGTTTGTTTAAAAAAAGATCATGTTTGTTTTAAAATTGCATAATGTAAACAGCAGAAAATATTTGGATTTATAACTAGTCACATAACACAAACTGGTTTAGATACGCTATTCGTGAAACTTGGCTTTGAATTTTTTGCACACGGTCAACTCTTTGCATTTCACGTAACGGGTTTTGCTCATTTTGTGCGTGTCGCTTTGGAACTTGTCGTGCAATATACAATACATCTGCATGATGCTGTTTTATCTACATGCATAATAAATGGATGTTTTTATTTGTCCCTATAGCACAAACAGCTATGGTTACCATTTGGTTGGTTGGTGCATTTGGAATAGATTTGTTTTTACGGAAGGATACTGGTTATTTGCACTTCTAATTCTTGCTGACGCTCACAATTAAAAAATGCTTAATAAGTGATTAATATTTGTCACATTGATATATGCAGTTGAGCCAGCTCAGCACAGAATACATCCAACACTCAACAACGCTCACCCAGTCAGTACGTGATACATTTCTGTCTTTCAGAATTTAGTCGTGTAGAAAGAGACCCAATTTCAAAGTGCAACTTTGGTATTTGAACTATATTTCGTACAAAAACGTTTACATACTTTCCGAAAGAGCTGAAATATGAATTTATTTTCCAGAGTTTCTATATATTTGCAATTTTATGTGAATTACATATTTTAGTCAAAATTCTAGACAAGCTAGTTATCAAACTGGAAAATTGTAACTCTTCATTTCGCATTTTGATGACTTACATGTCTGTATTAATATAACAGGTAAGTACTTGGTTAAAAGTCAAAAGCATCAATAAAAATGCTTGGAGGATTCAGCAACTGCATAAGTTTTTATGAATTTCATATGTTTCACCGCACGACAAGAATCTTCTTAAATGTGAACTCGTAGCAGCGTGTAAGTCCAGCAATATTCTGGCCTTACAATAAGCTGCTTATTTTTTCCCAGTGTGCACACTTTGTTTGGCTGATGAACCTCTGTTTTTATTGCGCTGATGGCCTTGAGCTCTGTGTTATTTATGGGTTTGCTTTTAAAATAGCGTAATCTCTAAAAAGCAGAAAGCGCTGTGGATTTGTGACTGGTCACGTAGGCCAAACTGGTTTACTTTATACTTGAAAAAGAGATAAGACTGTTTTGCTTGCAGAATGATACTCCAAACACGACAAACCGGCAGCGTGAAAGCACCAACACTTTGTGTGTCACCCAAAAGCTTGTTACTATGTATTTGTTGCTGAAACGCAGAATTGTGTAGTAGCATTAGTTCTCTGGAATAATTTTATTTTTACTGTACTAAAACAATGTGCAATGGCACTATTTATTTGCACTTGATAGAACAATTTCAAACAGAATATCTCAAAAGAGAATGCTTGTTAAGCAAAAATAAATATAAGCTGGCTTTACATCTGCACTGAGTCACCTGACCCTCTGCTCAACACAAAAAATGTTCTACTTTACACCCAACAGCGTTTACCGTTTTCATGCTTGCTATAGCTTCTTCTTTGAGAAATGAGTCATTATGCAAAATGCCAATAGAACAACAGACACACTTTAATTGCTTAACTCAAACGTGCAAAGACGTTTTTTTCTTTCTCTCAGAAATTTTTTATTCTCCAGGTTTTATCAATGTTTTGTAATTACAATTTATGGATTACGGACTTCCATTATTGCATTATTTCTCTGTTCACTTAATTCAAAACAGTTGACAATGGCAAAACTAGTTACTATTGAAGCTCACTATTAGACTCTTGAATTAAATCAACTATTTTTGTAACTGTGAAAGTTCAGCATTTTAACTGGTATTGTGGTAATGCCTGCTAATTTTTAGTAATGTGGAATCACAAGCGGCAGTGATGCCAAGTTTCTCCTTTCTTATTACATCTGACAACCTCCCATATCCTGCTCTTATTTCACGGAACACCAACGTCATTACCACCTGGGCATCCGATCCACCACGCTTTTGGCATGTTTTGAAATATTTGTACCGTTTCCCTAAATTAGCACAAAGTTTTCTTTTTTGTTGTCCATCATTTTTATGCTGTATGATGGAAATCCTTTTCCTACATAATCTCCCACTTCGTTTGCATTATTGCGTTTAGCTTTTTAACATTCGAATTAAAATTGAATTGGAAACCATTATTCCACCTTTACCACCTTTACTTTATTACACCTTTATTGAACCATTATTCTAGGATTGGCCTTGTGGCGTGATACCTCCATTATCTTATAAGAAATTGGGAGAAAATCCAAGTCTAGAATTGATACCTAAACTACAAATCTGATTAATAAATCTGACATAAAGCATATTCTAAACCGCCAATTAGGTCTAAAAAAGCTTTATAACCGAGTCAAATTTGCAAATACCCAACTACTGTTTTAGCTTATGTGCACAATCTGCGGGCTTCTTTATTGAATGTGAATTATAATACGCATAATGATACCATAATTTTAAAACGTAAAAAACAGCAGTAAAACATATATAAAACCCTTTTTCTGCTTGCTCTTAAATTTATTTATCTGATAAACTTCATCATTTTTACAAAATTGATTAAACGGGGTTAAAAAGTCAAAATGATCAATAAACATTGATCCCGTGACTTGCATTTCATACTGCTGGTTTAGCAACTTCAGATAGCTTTATGGAACTTTATATGGCTCACCGCACACAGAAAGGCCATTCTATAAAACTGAAATAATAGCAGCCACCCAGCAATAGCGTAGCAGTGCATTATAGTGATGCATTTCTGTTGCCCAGTCTGCACACACTTTGGTGGGCTGTTGAACCTCTGTCTTTATAGCGATAATGTCCTTGAGTGTCGTGTTATTTATGGGTCTGTTTTCAGCAAATATCATGTCTGCTTTAAAAACTACGTAATATAAAAACATATAATGCTTGAGATTTTTATGCCAAACCGGTTTATATTAAGTATGAAACAGAGATAAAATAGGTTTGTACACAGAGTGCCATTCCAAACACAAAAACATGTATGAAACTTTGTGCAATCAAATCAACAATATCCATTTCACTTAAATTACTTTCTTACTTTATTTGTGATGTGAGTTGGAAAGCTGTTGTGCAATATAATATTATGCGACAATGTCGGCGTCATTGTTTGTGTTTTACTGCCAGTTTTCAGTCATCTCTATTTAAAATTCATACTGGTATGGTAATCTTGTTTTTGTTTCGCTTGGGTGTATTGAACGGATACTATTTTTTGCACTTTACTCAATAAGTCCATTAGTCCAACAGAGTCACACAGTGATGCGAAAAAAGCAAAAACTGGCTTGGCATTTGCAGTGCAGATTTTGCACTGTTTGCTCAGCCAAAGCATATCCAGCACTTATAGACACTGAGCTGACTCGCTTTAGGGTATGATCTGTGGTCTGTGAAATGAGACATGTAAAACCCATGTGAACGGCAGATGCATTTCTGCCGTGTCGCAAGACAGTGGGAAGAAATCTGCACTCCCAAAATTTGAACTGTTTTGCAAAGTTTAATTTGTCCTGTTTATTCCAGTTTGTAAACAACTTTTGAATTTATTCATAAACAACGCTAATTTTGTGCTTTTAACTGAAGAGCCCATTTTCATCTAACATTCTTGTTGCTGTTATATACCTAATTCAAACAACATTTTTCAAAATGAAATCCACACATTCAATAAGTGGACTAAGTGGAAAAAGCAGTGTGCCTTCTATTGAGTCATATACCAAAACAACGAAGGAATTGTTGCTAAGTGTTAAAAGTGTGCTAAATGACTTGCAAATTACTGGACTAGAAAATGAACAACAGATTAGCTCAACGCAGAAGTGGACTAGTTTTTGCGCATCATTCCCGGACATTAGTAATCTTTACAGTCAAGAATATTCAGAAACTCTAAAATTGCTGCCAATTTCAAGTGGGAACAAGGAATTCTTCGTGGAAATATTAAATAGAACCAAAAGCAAGTTGCAAAATGATTGCGAAGTAGAATTGAAGGAAAGTGAAGGTAGAAAAGTGATTGTTTTCAAGAAAAATTATGTTTTGTTTTCAGATATTTTGCCGCAAATTAACTCCAAATTGCTACAAAATTCCGAAGTGAAAGAGGTGCATGTTGTCTCGAAAAATGTAATTTATATAGACTGCGATTTAGAAAATCAGTTGTGGCATGGTAAAAATATTGTGTTGGCTTCACCGAAAATCGAGTGTATTCAGCCAAATGTAATATGGGATGTGAGCGGAGTATCCGTGCAAGAATATGAATGCGTCAGTGGAAACTATGGAAAACACGGAGCACCCGGTGAACACGGGGGCAATGGATTTTTTATGGCAAATAGCTTTATTCACTTGGAAAGACTGATATTTGTTACAAATGGCGCAAAAGGGCAAAATGGATGCAAAGGTGCTAAAGGAAAACCAGGCACAGATGGAAATGGTATGTCAAGAGAAGAACTAGAGGAACAGTTTCCCGTTCCAGTTTTAAAGCATTACCTGGATATTTTGGGGTGGCGTGGTAGGTTAAAACAGTCAGTTACCAATTTTAACATACTTGTAAATGGACGAATAGACAACACCCAATGCTCCAGCTACAAGTTTGACAGAGAAACCGGAGAAGGTAGTGGTAATACGTTCAATTGCCACCTTGTTGGCACAACGCAGGACAATAAGCGTATTGAATTGTACTTTAGAATTGGACTAACTGCTGATACTCAAGATGCTTACGTGTTAGTCAGTGGTTCCCCAGGTACTTCTGGTGAGCCTGGTAGCATAGGAGGAGCTGGTGGTGTTGGTGGTCGTGCAGGAAACTTCGAAATTCATCATTTTGAGTTGTCTGATAATACTCATTGCATAAATTTACCGAAAATTCTCAATAGTAATGGCAGAAACGGAAATCCTGGTCACAGAGGAGATTGTGGCAATTTAGGCATAAATGGTCTGGATGTCGGGTACACTGCCTGGTTTAGACCCCTTTTAAATTATGGACGAAGGAAAGTTGAACGTAAAGGGCCTACCACTTTAGCACTAAAGGATTTAGATGAAAGTGCAGACGACTCAGTTTGGTGTGTGCACAAGAAAAAATATCGAGCCCTGAGACCTAGGAACGAAGTTTAACTGGTTACCCAACATACAAGTAATGCGGAGTTTGCAACAATGCATGACGATTTGGGAATAACAACAGCAACAGAGCCAAACAGGATTAATCGGGGGCAACTTGTGAATATGTATATGCAAGAGGTATGTGTTTGTATTGCAATTATACTAGTAAGACTCTCCGGTAAACTCTGAAAGTTTACTTATATCTATATGTGTTCTAAACTTTGCCTAGAGGAAAGCAAATATTGCAAGGAGGATGATCTTATAGGCGTTAGGGCTAAAACTTCATTTTTGAGATTTATGTCCTTTGTTTGGTTTGCTTTCAAAATGTTGAATTGAACTGTTTTTATAATTACAGATTCAATCGAGTGTTACACAAACAAGCTATGAGGCCAGCGACATATCCGCTTTGAATAATATAGAGGTCAACCCTACTAGACTACTGAACCATAGTGCCATTGTGTATTCTACTTCAGAAGACGAGGAAAATGTTTCCCTTTTCCCGGACTTTCACACGCATGACAACTTTCTGCCTATTTCTGAAGATGAAATAATTTTGTTGCAAGACAAGATTAAAATCAATGGCAACACTTGTACATTTTCGGAAATTATTGAAGAAATTGCTCGTACAAACAAGGAACTTTGGAGACAGACCAATCATCATTTGACTGAAACTGATTCTACTGAAAACGTTTGCCCCTGCCCAGAAAATATAACAGCAAAATTGCAAAATATCTTGAAACTTAAATCACAAAATTTGGATGCATTGGAAATGGCAATAAAAACTGATGTTCAGCAGCAACATATCCAGAAAATATCCAGCATATTCTACCATTACAGCTCTGTTCCTGCTGACAAAAGAGAACTCTGGAATATCAAAAAACTTACATTTGAAACTTATCTATTCAAATGGCCTTTTGTTTTATTGTACGTGTTTTATTCTAAAGTGCTACAAGTGAATAACGTGTCGCATATGAAAGTGGCTTACAATGCGTTTTTAGAAATTAATGGCTTGGTGGAACTAAAACAAGACCTGATTCAAATTATATGGACAGTCGCAGCCTATTCAGTAGAGGAATGGAATCTTGAACTAACTCTTACAGGCATTCAGGAATATTTTGATTCCGTGCAATGTGACAACATTAGAAAATGGAGAAAATTTCTTGCAAAATTTCCGGAAACTCTTGTGTGGTCAATTTATAAGGTGGTGTTGTCTGGAGAAGTTTTCATGCCAGAAAATAAGTTGCTATTTCAAGAGTTTTTGAATCAGGTAAATTTACTGTGCGACGAGATAAAAGGAAAAGATAATTTTTCAAATATGAGTGAAAGTTCCACATCAATATTTTTCTGTCAACTACGCTGTCACATTTTTGAGCAACATTTAGAAAGACTGAAAAATGTTGAATATGACAGCAACGGAAACGATATAGCTAACTCAGTTTATTTTCTGTTTACGTTGTTTAGCCTTAATGAGACTTTAACTTCAAATCTACTAAATGAATTAGAGACTGTTATTGAGAAAGAAACGGAAACAATGAAAGCATGCAAGCTTACAGAACTTTTCGCAAACTTCTGCTCTGGACTCTGGACCTTGGATACAGTAGCCGTTGAATCCTTGAAAGGATCAAGTTCAATCTCAAGCTGGCAGCAGCAAATGCATCAAAATCAACAGGAAGGTTATATATCGCTTGAAAGTATAGAAACTACGATATTAAATGACTCAAACACAAGTGAGGAAACAAAAGATGCAGTTCCAGAATTGCTTGAAATATTGAAATCATTCGAAATGCCTGTTCGATATCGTCTTCTGGAAGAATCAAGATCCCAAGATTTTTCCCTCGGCGTAAAAATTTGGATGGAAAGTTTCAAAGATAAAATACAAAATCTTGATTTGGCAACAGTGGATCCAAATCTTATACTTGAAGCAGTTTACGCTGTTAATATGGCTATTCAACAAACCCTGAAGAACAATTTCAGTTTGCGATCTACTCAAATACTAGCAATTTTGGCAGCGTTGCGTAATAACGACAACAACATTTTAATGCAAATTGCCACTGGAGAGGGTAAAAGTTTTATCATTTTGGTAATAGCCATAATTCGTGCTCTTTATGAACAAACCACAGATGTTGTAACTAGCACGGCTTTGCTTGCTCGTCGTGATGCAACAATTTACAAAGACATATACTCATTATTTGACATTTTGGTTGGTGATATTACCAGTGAAATTATTGACAACAGAAAAGAAAATTATAAATCATGTAAAATTTGTTTTGGTGATGTGTCTAGTTTCCAACGAGACTACCTTCTTGACACGTTCTATCTTCAAGAAATTCGAGGAGAGAGAGATTTCAAAAATGTAATTGTTGACGAGGTAGATAACCTGCTTTTGGACAAAGGAAACAATGTGCTATATTTGTCTCATAAAATTCCGGATTTAAGTTCATTGGAGCATGTATTTGTCTCCATTTGGTCATGGACTGTGCTTTTTCATCAAAATGGACTTTTTGATTGTTTTGAAAACATACGTCGTATTATGCTTGATAAAATGTTTCCTTCCATTAATTCTGAAAATTATGAATTGTTTGCGAAACCAGACAAAATACGCGCTGTAAAAGAATGGTTGGTCGAATCCAAAATTATCGATTTGAAAAGCAATGAAATTCTATTATGTTTGAGTGGCATTAAAACCTTGCTTAATCCTCCAAACCACCTTGCATTTAGTAACCAATATATGTACTTGTTAAGGAAAAAGTTGACGCAACAGCAAAACAATTATGTAATGCCACACTTGCGACTTTTTGTTAAGCAACATTTGAAAATCTGGATAAATTCAGCAATAAAAGCTTATGAGCTAGTAGAAGATCAACACTACACAGTAAATTTGAGTGACGATAACATTCCTCAAATAACTATAATGGACTTAGACACTGGAATGTCCCTGCGAAATACACAATGGAATGACGGTCTACACCAATTTCTGGAGCTAAAGCATGGATGTAGCTACACACCACTCAATTTAAAAGCCGTATTTATATCAAATGTAACATACTTTAAAAAGTATGAAACACTATGTGGTGTAACCGGAACACTTGGTTTGCCACCAGACATGGAATTTTTGAGAAGTACGTATAATGTCAATTTTTTGTGTATACCGCGGGCCGAGAAAAGAAAGTTTAGAGAGGAGCATCCAATTATATGCAGTTCTCCTGGAAAATGGCTAAAAGAAATATACGAAGATGTAATGAATAAATTCGAAGAGCAGCGTGCTGTTTTGGTAGTATGTGCTACCATTGAGTCAGCAGAGCTTGTTCGGAGTTACATCGCGGAGAGAAAAGAAAATTCGGATTCTGTGTTAAAGTACTATAACGACAGCGATATTGACGAGGATTTAAAAATAAACTTGACGGTAGACTGTCGAACAGTAATTGTTGCAACAAATTTATGTGGACGTGGTGCTGACATCAAATTATCGAAGAAACTTTGTGATGCTGACGATTCTGGTGGCCTTCATGTAATTCTTAGCTATTTACCTGGCAATCTTCGTGTGGAGCAACAAGCTTTTGGCAGGGCAGCAAGGTGCGGTCAACCAGGTTCTGGCAGACTAATAATATTTGCAACAAATGACACCAAACGAGTACAAAATATGTGCGAGTTGAAGCTTATACGGGATGAGGAAGATCTAAGAAATATTTCGGAATACAATGAATTATACGAAAATGTAATCAAGAAAGAGGAAACGGCATTTGGTAAATTCCAGGACTGTTTTCAAAACATGCTCAGAGCACTTCATAGTGTGCACAACGTTTTGCAAGAAACATTACAAATCATGCCAGATTTTTTGGGCGTGGAAGAAACCGATAAAAGCAAAAACAAAATGGAAAATGTACTACAAGGCGATTTTTCCAGCATCAAGGATATAATTCTTTACAGCATGATAAACAAGTGGGCATTTTGGTTGGATAAGTACTCAAATACGTTGTTTCAGTTACTTAATGAAGATGCCACTGAAAAAGATGGAGAAATGTTACTAGAAGAATTTACAAATGCTATAGACACGTATAATAAGAAACTGAAAGCATACAAAGAGCCTAAAGATCTTCCCACGAAAATTGTGCAAGTTAGAAATGACAATACAAACTGGGAATCATTAGACAGCTACTCTGCCTTAGAAATGTATCCCCTTAGTATTGTAAGTGAACCTGCGATGATAACCAAAATTGCCAAAATCTTAGTTAAAAAACAAGGAAACGGAAACAAAACAAAAGCAATGGAATACATTGACAAAGTTATACGCCATGATCCATTTAACTTGCCAGCACTTTATTACAAGCTAGTATGCATGTTTGAGTTACAAGAGGGAGGAACTTTGGAAATGGCAAAAAAGTCTAGTAAACTTTTGGAAGCGGAAATGCACAGGCAACTGGGATATGCATGCACTATCGACGAGTCCAAAAAACCAATCAAAAATTCAACTTGGGATACGCCAGAAAAATGCAGTGGATACCAAAAGCAAAAACAAATAACTTATACGGCCCTTCAGATGCACAAATCTTCAATAGATGAGATCATTAGCAACACAGTTTTGACCCCACGGGATTTTGCAAGCATTTGTAATGAAGGCGTGGCGAAACATTTAATGGAATTCCTTATTGACAAAGAGATCATAAACGAGGCAAAATTCGTTTTTGACATTTGTGACTTATATTCTGAGAAGTTGATTACGTTAAGTGATACATTTTGCATGGAAACGGAAACACTAAAAAAAATTTTAAAGCGATTTCAGGGGGAAAAATTTGTACCCGGCATTGAAATGGAGTTTAAAAAAGCTTTGAAATTTCCCGACAGAATTGGGTTTTGGGAAATTCTGGAGAAAAGCGATTGCTTAGAAAGCATCAACGGCTATGCGGTGTTGCACGACGCTAAGCAGAATAAATTGAAAACAGAGACACAAAACCAACAGTTAAATAAATGGAAAGAATCAGCAAAACAAGGACTTATTTTGGTCAAATATGGTTCCAACGTTGAATTTGATTTGTCCAACCATGAAGTAGTATATGGACGGGAGAAAGAACTTCTTGAAGACAGAAATTTTAAGATGCTTCAACATTATCAACTTGTAAAATTTGAAGAATGGGGTATTGTAAATCTACTAAAGCTGGAAAATCTAAAATTGTCAGAACATCATCAAATAAGTAAAACTGATTTTATTGCAATTAAAGAAATTAATAAAAACATTTCTTCAAAAATCATTGCTGCGCTTCTTAAAGAAAATATAATTGATGCAAATGGCGAACTTCTTAAAGTTGAAGAATGGAATGAAAATTGGCCAAACCTGGGCAAAGAACTAAATGTGTTTCGAGATGACATTTTGCGTGTGCTGTACTCAAAATGCAAGTACAAACTTGAGCTTTTACGAATGAAACGCCAGATGAATTCGAAGACAATCAATAACACAGAAGAAATAAGTGTATTGGAACCATCATTTCAACAGCAGCTTTATCAACAATTTATTCATGAACTTCTGGAAAATGGCATATTGTGCGGCCGACAAGCAAACCCAGAAAAGTTTGTGGAGACAGCGGAAAAATTTGTCAGGGATGTGGGGCAAAACGCGGCTGTTCGAATTGTAAAGCAAATACCGTTCATAGAAAATTTACTTGGAAGTAAAACTAGTAATAAAGCGTCGTTAACATTTGACGAATTTCAGAAAGCATTTTCTTTTGAGAATGGGGAAAACATTCAGAAACTTTTCCTTGAGCTTCAGAACCAAAAATGGATCAAGCAAGTGGAAACCAGTAATTCTGAAAAGGTGAAAATATATGAATTTGATAATAAGGCGATTTCCGAAAACGAATTAAACGAAATGTACAAAGTATACCTAAATGACTTGAACGCACTTTTTGAGTGGCGTACAAAGCTATCAGAACAAACCATTGTAAAATTGGCTTTTGAGCTAGTGCGTCAATCTCAGGGAAAGCTAATTACACTTGAGAATCCATACGCTGATTTAATCCATCTTGAAACACTTTTGTCTGAGGACAATAAAATTGATGTGCAAGAGCAACAATATGTGTTACGAGAACTTCGGATATTGACCTTGAATGGATTTGAGCACATTATGAACACTATTGAGCGTACGTACACACTAAAAATGCTCGCTAGCACGGCCTTTATCATTGCCGTTGGTGCGGGAGAAATAGCTCTGGGAATTTATGTGCATTTCCAAAGTGGATTCTGGTTTTTTGCTGGTGGTAATGCACTAATTGGTGAAGGTATCGGTGATCTGTGCTACGCGGCCAATGCTTTGTACTCCGGCCATTTTAGTTGGAAGGACTACTCTACGTACAAACTTACGAGTTTGGGGAATACGGCGATTAGTCTTTGTGTACAACGCGTGTTTGCCCCTTCGTCGATGTTAAATTACAACAAGTATGGTGACCGATTGTACGGAGCAGAGGGACGATTTTTATCAAGGGCGGAATTGTCTTCAAAACTGGCACGTCAAAGCGCACAAAATGTAACAAAAAGATCATTATTGAAAGAAGCTTTAAAATCCTTTGGATACAACATGGCTAAAGCAGCCGCTTTGGCTACAAGCTCTATAGCTGTTAGCTTCATTTTTGAAAATCTTTTAACCGAGCTCTTAGAAGATCTTTTGAATAGTTTTGTTTTAAAAATGGACGAACAAATGAGTCAGCATACAGTTGTTGATGAACTGCATCGTCTTTGTCGTTACGTGTCGGTTCAAAATGTAATTGACTGTTTGAAAAACTTTCAGTCTCAAGCACTTCAAGTTGCTGATGATAGAATTGAGAATTCGGAATTTGAAGCTTTTGCAGTATTAGATTTTATAGTACCATTTTTTAAGGAAAAGATTTTCAATTTACTTTCAACTTGCCTAAAATTGTCAGAAATTGAACTTGACGACATCAATAACTCATTGGAAATTATTAAGCACACGGAACAGTTGCTTCAAATTTTCAGAAGAATATGGAAATACGGCTCTATATATCTGGATTGCTATAAAGATATCGTTTCAGAAAAAATTATATTTCATCAAAACAAACAATCTGTACTTCAAGCAGCTCAGAAAAGTGCAGAGACAAGTACCAACGACCAACGCAACAACGGTTTAGCTAGCACAAGTCCAGATTCCCAAACTACTGATACAAGTATTGACGCAAAATTGCTAGAAAAGTTCAAAATTCAAACTCGTACGTTAATCAAGCAAAAGGCAGGTATGCAACTAAGAACTCTGATCGAACCAATCTTGAACAAATTATGTCAATGGTTGCTGAGAGAGGTTGGGCGAAAAATTCGAGATGAGTACTACCGCCAGAGGGAGAAAAGTATTCAACAAGAATGCAAAAACATATTCAAAGGCGTTGGCGAGCTAAAGTTCGAGTCCCAGGATGACAGCATCCAAGAAACTCACCGACAAAAATGCATGTTAAACCTTACTGAGCTAAGTAGCCAATCACGCGATCCTGAGACTGTTGCATATATTGCTGAAAATGGAGGACCATTGTGTACTGCAGCCTTAAAAGCTATTGCAAACAAATTTAATATAAAAATACGTGTTACGGGGATAAATCAAGAATTGGAAATTACACCAAGTGAAAGTCCTAACTGCGATACAACATTGCATTTATTACATATTCCTGATGGTACGGGTCACTGGAGTGCGGTCGGAGGAAACGAGTCGGACAATTACAAGCCAGGTGACTGTATGCTTGCAGCAATTGATGATGAGTTGGTGGCTCAGGGGCGTACGAAGTATGGCATTAACAGGAAAGACCTTGCAAATTGGATACGAAATGACAAAGATGTGCAAAACTACGTTAGAAATGGCTGGCATCATTCCTACAACGCTTTTGGTTTGTTTGGAGGAAGAAGAGTACCGAAGTGGAAACAAGCAGAGCTTCAAAATGAAGTCGATAAAAGACAAGCCAACAATGAAATCACCCAAGCTAAACAGCAATCTCAGCGTTATATTGTTCGAGAGGACGTATCCAGGCCGGATAACGTAAGTAGTGATAGGGTTGAAGAAGTAAGTAGACGGGATTTAGGCTGCGTTAAAATGTTTGGAAAGTCCACTTTAAGTACAGAATCAGGATCCAGGGAGGTTACTACTTATGTGCAAATGGAAGTGACCAAACAGACGTTAAAAACCAAAAAATATAATCAATTAAACGAAAAACGAAAGTCAGTACCTGACACAATTAGACGTTTGGTTTTGGGCGATTCCGTTGACACTGAAGTTTCCCAGTTAGCAGCGTTTTGTCTTGGGGCAACGGAAAATTATCACAATTTAGTAGCGTTGCATAAAAATGTAAACAGTGGACTGGATTTAAGTTTGATTCTGAGAATTAAAAATTTCGTGGAGACAAATCCAGATATAAATGCAAAGGCTACTGTTAACATGTCGGTGAATTGGGGTAGCAATCTACAACAGCCAAGTAGCATAACCTATAACGTCAAGTTTGAAAGTAGAGCCAGGAGTCGTAATGAAACTGGGGTAAGCGTTTCGTACTATAGTTTAGTATTTTAATTTAATATTGTAGTGCTTTATATTTTTGATAATTCTGTTTAAATATTTTTAATTTTCCATTGCCAGCGATGGATTAGTCGGGAACCGCAAACAACTTGGAATTCACATATAAGGATTCACAATAACCCAAGTAATCGTGACAACTGATTTTTTCATTTAATATATCATTCAACACTTTAATGTTGATTAATATTTTCATTTAGATTATCAATATAGAGGACAAGGTGGGTCAGGGGGCTGACTTGGAGGAATCTTGGGAAGCTGGACTTTATATCGATACTAAACAGCGATTCCCGCACCTGACTTTTATCTATGTTCATTTACATATATACATATACAATGCACTCAATGTACCAAGAATGATAATGAATCTACTTTTTTATTTAAATTTTTGATCTTTTCAATAAGTTTAAATTGAAAGTTAAAAAGACTAGAAAAGTATAAATCTTTAAATATGAGTTTTAAAAACATATTGTTTCTTTGCTTCATTTTAAAACAACTTGGCAATTCACTTGTAATATTTATGCTTTAGAAAATTATAAAACATTGTCATCACATCCTTTTATATGTAGCAAAGTTAACATAAAATGATATAACTACTTGATAAAGTAATTCCGGAGGCAAGGCTAACACACATTTCAAGTAGAGAACAGAAATTTATAAATTAAATATTTTAATAAAGGAACACATCCTTTTCTCAAACTGAACATTTTATATTGCGTGCATTGCATTGTGTGTAGGCGGAATTCAAAACGGCCACAAGCGCACGGATTTCTACTCCTGCTGCCAGTGTAGACTCCAAACCAGTCATTTTTTATAATGAAAAAAAGCATGCTGAGCTACAAATGCTCTATTACTTCATTCGCGTACAGCAAGCCTACCGTACACACATAGCTCTAGACTAAAACCGATCTTTTTTGCGTACTCTACCAACAATAGTAAACACGTAGCTCTTCACCAAAATCATTTCGACTTGCCTTTACACTATCAGTTGATATTTTATCGCCTCTTTGAAATCACTATTAATCGCAAGATTGTTGTATATCCAGTCAATCCAGTGCTTTCACTATTGAATCAATATAACAAACACATTTCAAATTATTTAAAACAACTGGTGAGCTGCCAAAAACGCTGAAAACAGCCAGGAACAAACATGTTTTAAAATTTTATGCTATTTTACTTTGCAAATACCATTTTATTGAATTTATCGTGTTTTTCACAAAATTGAAAAATTATCAACAAACGGCAATTGTTGGAAATTATAAATATATATAATGATTGCTGATTCACAAAAATATGCACGGAACACTTTTTTCCTAATCTACTTCACATATAAAATCAATCATACAAGTATATTTTGCTAAAATCTGCAAAGGTAACAGGATCAAAACGACAATAAAAGGTAACCGGGCCTAGCTTAACATGTTGCATGTAAGGAAGTTGTTGTATTTACCAAATTCCAGCACATTTTTTTGGGAAGCAATGAACTTTAAATGAATTGTATTTTGAATGGGTTTATTGCAGGTATTGACTTTGATGATGACAGTAACACCGTTTTGGTTAGTGCAACACAAGTGGATGATTCAGGATAATGAAAACACGGGGATTGAGCAACAAAACTTGTTTGCCATTTATTCACAAGAATTGAAACTGAATGAGGAATAAAAGTGAATTTCATTTAGGTTGTTGAGCTAATCTCTACTGTTTTGCATACGATGACAAGATCAAGTTTTTTTATTTAAGTACATGCATGGCATTTGCTTGCCAGAAAGCATATCATAGGGTAAATTACAACGCTAGTTACAAGTTCTATTTGATGTTGTGATAATTTGCACAGTTGCTAGCTACGATTCAGACATTACGGAACAAAGCTGATATCATACAATAAGAAAAGTCCTGTATATTTTAAAATGTCAACTTCTACAATTTTTGCATCAAGTGTAAGCAAGCGTAAGTGTTTGTTATAAGCACTGACGTTTGAGGTGATTGGAAAAGAGCTGATTCTCAGCCTACTGGTGGACAGGACGGTAGCAGAGAAAATTGGAAAAAATTTTCAAGACCTTGCAGATATTTCAGTTATTGCATGAACTATTATTACAAAGTATGTGTAAATATTGTGATAAAGAATCGAAGTAAAATTATTTATATTTTACAGTGAAATTACATCGTGCATGGAATTTGTCTTCACAATAGTAATGAATGGTTTGTGAAGCAAAACAACAACAATATTCGTACTAACCAGCACGGAACAACGTCAGATTCACATCCCGTTTGAACTTAAATAGCTTTTTAATTTTATGTTTTCGGTGTCCTTGAACTATTAGCAGGGTGGCGGGATGTATATACATGTAACATGGAAATAACATGTAAAAATTATTTTTTACATGTTAAAAATATTTGGAATTTTTACATGGACAATGTAAATTATGGAAATATTCCTCAAAATTTTGATTTTTTCTGAAAAATGAAACTCCGTGCTTGAGTTTTAAGCTTTTAGCATGTTTTAAAACTTCACTAAACAGTTTCTTATGCTTTTAAACTAATTAAAACCGTCTTCTGATTCCCCTTAATAGATCTAAGTATAATCATATGGCTTCTTTGGCTGTATTTTAACATTTTTCCATGTTATTTCCATATTTCCATGTATTTATACATTTTAACATGTAACAATGGACAAAATCTATTTATACATGTAGAAAAAGCCACCCTGACTATTAGGTATATTACTGCAATCTGAGATCACCGAGATTTTTTTTAATTGACGTATTGGGTAACCCAAAGATTTTATGTTTATGCATAACCAAAAGACATACTTTCTCAAAATAAAATGCATTTCCATTCTTAACCAAGTGTGAAGAGTCGTTAGGGCAGTGTTTTCTTGTCTGCATGCAATAAGTGCTCAAGCCGTACACAGGATAATATACGGCAAGACACACACACTTGAAGGCAAATAAGCAGGTCTCAGATTCTGCTTTATAGGCAATGAATATCTTGTCTTTTTACACTTGTGGAGTTAGTCAGCCGCTGAGCTAAAATTGCTGAGTGTCTTGTTTCGTTTCGGTTTCGTTTGAGAAATGACACAGTTGATTTGACAAGTGTACTTATTCTGTTGACAATTTTCCAATAGTTTGAAATAAATTTTGGCTCATTGCATACAATTACCTTTATTTTTCAAGTTTTAGAGTCAGCCTTCCAGTGAAAGTTGCAACGCATCCCTAAGCTGAATTATAGATTGAAACAGAGTCATATTTTATTCCAATACTTACAGAAGCCATAAATAATCAGTCAAAGGTAAATCATTTAAAGATGCTCGCTGCTAAGGACGATATGCATTTGTAATTAACTGTCACATTTAGCCTGGCTTAGCCTGGTCTAAAGCCGATTTAACATGGTCAAGAGCCCATTTAGCCTGCTATAGAGCCTAGACCCTAAAATTAAAGTATACAGACAGACAGACAAACGGACAGACGGACAAACGGACAGACGGACAAACGGACATGATATCTTAAATAGCTCTCCTGCAGAAGCAGCGAGCTAATAATATTGATTAGAAAATTCCAGTTCATAATCTGCTGTTTTAAAAGAAATATTAAAACGTTATTGCCAAGTAAGCACAAATATTATTCATTATATTCATTTGAAACATTATTTGAGTCTTGGGGTTTTAATTGTTGGATTCCGCAGGAAAGCATGGCGCGCGGAAAAATAACCCAGATGTATAGAGACTTGACCAAACTGATAAGATAAGATACACATACAAGAGCTAAATTTACCAGAGCATAACAGTTCATCTACCAAGTTGTCAGCAGAATCTGCCTGTCAGATTTCTGTTCTGTGCGGGTTGCATGCAACAAGTGCCAAGTCTGAAGGAGGGAAAAAGTAGGGAAGAAGAGACATGGGACGGTTGCGAATCCGGATAAAAGAAGCAAAGAAAAAATGTACTAATGACTGACTGATTGAATTTTGGATGCAATTGAATATTGAATATTAAGCTGGCTTGATAGTCATTCTACGAGAAGAATATACTGAAAGTTAGAGCTTATTCAATTAAACTAAATGAATATCCGGTTGGTACACTAGACAAAAATGAATAATGAGTACAATGACAACTAAAACATAACAATTACAAATTGTAATATATAATTTATTCATTTTTATATCATGCTAACTAAAAAAGTACATATTATCAAAATAGTACACCGTTTCATTATCCGAAAAATCCTGCTTTGAAGCCTGTTGTGCAATATATAATATATCTGTATGATGCCCGCTTTATCTACATGTATATTAAATAGATGTATTTAGTTGTCACTATAACATATACCGGTATGATTGTATTGGTGTTCCGGAATCAATTTCTTTTTGTGGAAAAATATCATTTCTTTTTACTTGACACAACAAGGCCGTTGAGACAGCTCAGCACAGAATAAGTCCAACACTCAGCTCACCCAGTGAGTGCGCGATGCATTCTTGTCTTTAAGAATTGAGTGAGCTCAGTGTTATTTATGGGTTACAAAATAGCGTAATCTCGAATAAGCAGAAAACGCTGTGGGTTTGTAACTGGTCACGTAGGTCAAACTGATATACTTCATACTTAGAAAACAGATAAGGGGTTTGGTACACAGAATGATATTCCCAACAGCATGAAAGCATTCACATTTCGAATTTGGCATAATGAGTTTTGTTTTTTTGTGTGCCACTGGAATGCTTTTTATTACGATTATGATTTCACTGCTACTTGCTACATAGTTATTTGTCACTAAAACATATAATTGTGTGGTTACATTGGTTCTTTCAAATACATTTATTTCTATTTTGCTAAAGTAATGTGGAATGGCACCATTTATTCGCATTTGACAGAACAAGTCCATTAATGAAACAGAATCTCTCGAAAAAAATGCTGGTATAATGCGAAAATTATAAGCTGGTTTCATATCTGCATTGAGTCATTTCACTGCCTGCTCAATACGAAACATGTTCTACACTCAACGACGTTCTCTATTTTCATGCTTGATGTAACTTCTTCTTTGAGAAATGAGTCATGCAAAATGCTAGTGGTACAACAGACACAATTTGATAGATAAGCTCAAACGTGGAAAAACGTTTTCTGTTTCTCTCAGAAGTTGTTCTGGTCGTCTAGGTTTTGCCTTTGCAATTTGGATTTGTGAATAACGGACGTCTATGGACTTAAAAAACGTAAACATCATCTTACGTTAACAAATGTGAGCAACAAATGTAATCTAATAGTTTGTTCTCCATAATAACTTCATAATGGCCTAAAATGAAGCCCAAAGGATTTTTTTATTCCATGAAACTTGCAAAAATTCTGCTTGTCCACATTTCTCAAGTACCAGTTGCAAGTGGTACTAAGAAGTTCTTTTACATTGTGTCTGGATTTCAGTAGTATGGAATTGAAGCAATGCGCGTAGGATTATTCACATTTCGATTCCTAGACAACCAATTGGATAAGCCTAATACAATTTTTCTAAGCTGCAAATAAATTGCTAAACTCTTTGGAAACTTCTGCAGTGCATACGAATTTTTGTATTTATTATGAACCGAGTTAAATGAGCAATATTTTATGTGTAACACTAGATGCATAAAGACAATTTCGGCATAACTTTTATACTTGTAAAAAAGCTGACTGTAAAAACTTGAAACATTATTACGCGACGGTTGTTAACTTTCATGAATGTATTTTGTAGGTTTTAAGACTTTACACTGATAAGCGTAAACAGTATCTATATCAACACTCGCATTTAGAGAAAATGGGAAACCACAATATCCTTAAAAAGCAACCAACCAAATAGGTATACTATTTTCATTGTAATGCCATTTTCATGCTTCATAAAGATTCATGCCTTTTACCGATATGAACACAGCTTTCCTGTTGTGGTCATACACTCAGTTAGTCATATTATATATTGTTGCTTGTTACAGCACACAAATGTTGCTTTCAGCTTGAAGTCTCACCACGCATCCGCTCTACGGATTAAGTTGATAAGGGCCGGTTTTCCGGTCACACATTTTGCTTTACATTTATTTTTTGTCATTTTATTTTTTAGGCATTCAGTTAATATGTATTTATTGCAAATATCAAATATAGACGAAAGAGCAACTCAAGTACAATAAAACGGCAGTCAATTTTTGTCCAGATTTGAGTACGCATGGTCCGATTTTTGCAAAAACATTTTTCTAAAATGAGCTTCAGAGTTATAACCAGGCTAAAGCAAACATTCATTACTTGACAACCACAACACTCATGGTTACAAATTGTAGCTCAGTCAAAAGGGCAACTAAAGTACGTTTACTCTGCTGTCCGGTTTTGTTCAGATGAGGATGCGCATGTTGTGAGAATTCGACTACATTCGACTTCTCGCAGTTGCGGTTTTCAAGTAATGAATGTTTGTTATAGCTTGTTTATAGCTCTGAAGCTCATATTAGCAAAATGTTTTTTGCAAAAATCGGACCATGCGTACTCAAATCTGAACAAAAATTGACTGCTGTTTTATAGTACTTGAGTTGCTCTTTCGAATGAGCTATTATTTGTAACAACTAAACGTGTATTTGAAAAATTAAAGCCGGGTCCAAAGCTAGTAAAAACTTGAATAAGGTCATTTCAAGGCGATCTAGCGTCACAGGGTTTGCGCATTCGGGACTTTCGACATTATATTCGTAATTAGCTCAAAACAATGATCTAGAAAACATAAACCATATGAAAATTTGCGGGTTACCACTCCCTGCCTTTACTTGTCAGTCAGTGCGTGATACACTGTCATGCTTGCCTTAAAAGAAAGGAGACGTGGAAACTGAGCAAATTGTGCAAAATCCGTTTTTTTCATTTCTAAAAATACTAAAGTGATTCCGGTTATCCAGATTTTCCAAACATATTTGGTATGTGGAATATTTTATGAATTTCTAAAAAGTGTTTATGTAGTTGTTTGTTAACTAAATTGCAGTTAACCTGTTATAAAGGCCAGAGTTTTACTTGCTCACCACGTATTGACATTTTTGATAATGTAATCCTTTAACAAATTCAGTAGCTACCTTACGCTCTGGAAATCTAAAGTTTTAGTAATTGCAAAAATCAATGTTGTTGTCAACCAAGTAAAACAGGAAATTGTAAAAAAATACAACTATTGATTTGTAACTTCTGTTTTGTTTTCTATTCTAGCAAAATGGAAATTTGGCAAGAAAATCATATTAAAAGCAACCTTAGCGACTTGATAAAAAACACTGAGGCTCATGTAATGGTACTAGCACATTTACGAGGGAAAAACATTCTGAGTGATTATGAAGTACAAGACTTGGTAAGTACTTTACATTATATTATTTGTAAAAATTCTATATATATATTGTAACAAATTAACTTAAAAAGAACCATTTTTATGTATATTTAAAGCAAAATAAACAAAGAACGCCTCTTGAGAATGCAGCACTGCTCTATGACTGCATAAGGAAGAAGACAAGTGGGTATGTGAATCTCATCAAAGCCCTTATGGAGGAAAAGCAGTCAGGAGCTTATACAATACTTTTAACCATATCCTCTGAAATGATTAACAATTTGCGGGTTGGAAGTGACGAAGGATTTACGAATAGGGTGACCGATCTTTTAGACGGTGACCAG
This sequence comes from Entomobrya proxima, assembly GCA_029691765.1. Taxonomy (NCBI): domain Eukaryota; kingdom Metazoa; phylum Arthropoda; class Collembola; order Entomobryomorpha; family Entomobryidae; genus Entomobrya; species Entomobrya proxima. The sequence continues at coordinate 6,263,992 of CM056171.1, read as the reverse complement.
GTCACAACTATTGAAAAGTGGGTAAATGAAAATCTTTCTGATGACGAGCGTCTTCGTATACACGAAACCGTTTTTAGTAAAAAGAAAAAGGCACATTTGTGGCGTAATACCCTACCTCCACCATACCCACTCTACATTGACCGATTTCTATCCCGGAGTGTAAATGTGGACACAAATCTGTTCAGTGAATCGTGTCCAGATGTGTTCGTTTTTAAAAATATAAAACTAAATCAATTGTCGGCAAGACTTGGGAAGTCAGGCATCTGGAAGAATTGCGAGAAATCTGGAAAACAGGTGATTAAAGGGAAACTCACATCCCGGTTTATTATCTTGGACATTAAAGACGACTGGGAAAAAATTTGTGACATTGCGAAAAAACAGGAAATACCTGTTCACGTCTTTTCGTATGAAATGGAAACTGATTCATTTCTGCTTGAAAAATCCACAGTTTTGTCTAGTGTTCTCCGTGGTTATATAAAGAAAGGGGGCACACCTGAGTCCTGTACTGAGGGTGAGTTTGTCGACAAAATTGCAGAGCAAAATACCAAAGGATTTTGCATTTGTGATTTACCTGGAATGGGGAAAACGTTACTGCTTGAAAACCTTGCCAGAAAAATTTCCAAAAATTATCCAGACAGAGTTGTTGCCTATGTTTCGCTAAGGAACTTGGAGTTACCAGAAGAAACACGAACTAGCAAAGACGCAAAATTGAAAATGTTGAATTACATTAGTACGTCTAAATTATCCAGTCACATTCTTCTGGAACTAGGTGAAGCAGGGAAAATCAAGTTTGAGTTATTTTTTGATGCATTGGACGAAGTGGAACCATACAAGTTACAGTATGCTACCGACTTTCTCAAGAAAATTTGTAAAAACATGCCTGAAACCAGAGTTTACGTAACATCGCGTCCAGTTGTTTGTGCAGATTTAGAAGACTCGTTGGGTGTCATTGCATATAATATTGTACCTTTCGACGAGGAAACTCAACTAAAATATCTGACCGAACACTGGAAAAATACATCATGCTTGGAAGAAAGGCTGAAAGAATATGGGAAAGAGTGTCTGAAAAGTTTAAAATACAATTTAAAAGAATATGAAACGGATATAGCTGGGACACCTCTTCAATGTAAACTGGTAGCAGAAGTTCACTGCAACAGAGCCACCGCGTTTGCCAACAAAAATAGGGGAGCTCTACCACTCGCAGACAACTTTGAAAGCTCATTGTCAGAAATTTACTTAAAATATATGGAACGTCAATTTGGAGAAGCAAAGTGCAAATTTAACTGCGTTCAGCATTTCTTTTGCTCAAAAATAAAACCCTGCAAGGATACGATGTGTCGGGTGAAGAGTTTCCATATTTGGAAATCCATTCAATTAATTTTCCCCGACATTTTCAACGAATGGTTTAAAAAACATAGCTGTCTTTTTGACGAAATAAAAATTCAAAACATATTGGCTCCTGGTTTACTGAAGAAACGTGAGGATAACAATGCCATTAGCGATGATTTGGAGTTTGTTCATCTTACCTTTGCCGAGTACTTGGCAGCAGATTTTTTCTCAAAGGCTTTCCTTACGAAACCTGAATCACCAGAAGAACAACAAAAGACTTTCCAACTTTGCCTGTTTAGTCAAATATTTAAACGGTCTTCACGCAGAGAATACGTTCTGTTTGGTCGTATATTTAATCTATCTTCTGACGGAGAAGCCATTAAAACGTCATGGTTTGTTCGTGCATACAAACTCTTTTACCATGTTGTTGGGTATTTTCTAAATGCCCTAATTGGAAACCAAGACACGTACGTGTTCTGCAAAGATGTACTAAAACTTGGCAGACTAGAAGGCTGCATGCATCACCGTTTTCATGTACTGCTTGACTTATATTTAGAAGCTGTCAAAAATCGAGGAGAATATCCAGAATATCTGAGTAAACACAACGAAACCAAATATATGAGTGACGATGATAAAGATAATTATGATGATGAAGAAGAAGATGATGATGATTTAGAAAATATACTTATGGTTGCGGCAGCAACCCTTGATGTAGAAAATGTGAAGAAATTGTGTAACTTTTTCAAACACAATTTTAAAATTAATCTAATCAGCCTCCAGTATTGTTATTCTGGCAAACTAACACCAACAGAATGTGCCATTAAACGAGGTGACATTGAAATCACTGAATATCTTGTTACTGAAACAATGTCACTCAAAGGAACAATGCCGTTTAAAGGACTATTTTACACGTGCGTCAAAGAAACTAACTTCGACAATTCCGATCTTGTTGATAAAAAACTTGAAATTGCTAAGATGCTGCTAACAAAACGCTCTAGTTTGCTTACTGACACAGACGAATTCGACACTGGAAACCCTATTCTGGCAAGGGATATGCACTTAAAAGCTGTTAAGTTCCTATGCGAAAATGGTTCAGACTTTCGAGACGCCAATGAATCTGGAAGGAATTTGCTTTATTTCGCCGGAACATGCATGTCAACACGGGATTTCATTGAATTATGCAATTATTTGAATAATAAATACAACGCTTTGGATGACTTTCTGGAACCAAAAACGCTTAACAAATTGTTTCGTCCCGACACTTCAAACAAAACAAAAATGTTGTTGAAAGTTGTGCAGTATTTGGGGACAAGGTCTACTACTTCAGAAGAGACTGTCAAGAAAATAGAACTTGATGATGCTGAAACTTGTGAATATCGAGATTTAGGATATTATGAAATTTTGACAACTCTTCTAAATGCCGAGTTTTACAAAAATCACAGCAAGATTTTCACAATTTTATTTAACGCCGCAATACAGGAAGGGTTCGTTAAAGTGGCGAAGATAATACTTCATTATGACCCGTCACTTGTAACAAAGCCTGTTTGTAGATGGGGTGTGCGCTTTCTAGAGTCTCCCATACTTTTTGTTGTAGACGATATAGAAATATTCGAGTTTCTTGTAGAAGAGGGAGCCAACATATACGAAGTGGATGCAAAAGGCAGAACAATTCTTCATATTTATTGTAACAGAATTCATGAATACAGAAATAACAGACATTCGATGATTCAATATTTTATGAATGTTTTGGAGTGTATTGGAAAACAGTGGGAAAGGCCTCAGAATCATACAGAAACGTCTCATTCAGATACAAGCACATACGCTGGAAAACCAAAAAATCTTAAGGAGCTTTTTAATTGGCCGACAACAATATGTCGAGAAACCCCACTACATATTTTTGCATTAACGTATTTTGAGGTTGGGTGGCATGAACGTTTTAATTATTCATTAATATTGGAGCTGATTTTAACCGGGGGAAGAGGATCGAGGGCAGAAATAGTCGTAAATGTTAACGCTCAAGATTATTGGGGAAACACGGCCTTGCATAATGCTTTGCTCGATGGGCTTGACCTGGAAGAAACACAACGTTTTGTCAAGAGTGGAATAAACCTCAAAATTAAGAACAAAAAAGGTTTGAATGTGGCAGACATTTGCAAGGAAAATCGCTTTTGGAGGCATTTAGAATACTTTGAAAAGTTGGGGATAACTCCTAACGACACCGAATGAAAGCAAAACAAGCACATGGTAGTGGAGTTCGATTATGCTTTGTGACAATTGTGTTATTAGAAAATTAAAAAGCACATACTTTTGTTATATTGCATAAAAAGTATTTAATAAATTGCAGATTTTGTTACAAGTTCAAAGTCAAGTACGGCAAAACACTTTTATTATACAACATGAAGCAGAAAAATCTATAAAGCGACAATAAATACACAAGTACACAAAATTTGTAATGATTGATTGATTAATAGCGAGTTAAAGCAATGCATAAAATTCTATCATCATTCCAAGAAATGAACAAAACGATTTGGTAGCTTGAGTTTTTGGAGCATACGATTTTATAAACAGGTTTGATTTTTATTCTGTGTTATTGTCAGCATAGAATTGAAGCCTGATATGTGTGATGATTCACAGTTCAAGGCAATGCAATAGCATCATTCATTCATTCAACATCAAACGAAAAATTGTATTGAACTGATTAACCAATCAACCATAATAATTTAGCCGTATGCGGTTTCATTACGAATGTGTTTATATGGCGCAGTCAAAAACTTAAATATGATTCATGCAAAAACTGCAAAAACTTAAAGATCAAGTGGATGATTCATGTTAAGGAAAACACGGGAGTGAAATAAAAAACTTGTTTGGCATTTATCCATAACTATTGAAACTGAATCGTAAAGAAAAGTGATTCTCTCATTTGAGTTGTTGTGCTGATCTCAAGTGTTTTGCATACGATAACAGGATCACGTTTCTCATTTTTATGCATAACACTTGCATTTCTTTCTGAGCTCAACAGGCCATAGGATATATTTCTACGCAAGCAGCAAGTTGAGCTGATGATGTGATAATAAATGCAAGTTTTGCACATTTGATGGGTACAACTCAAACATTACGGAACCAAGCTGATGTCAAACAAAAGTTTGAAAAGGTTCTGTCAATTTTTAAAATGTCAACTTCTACAAATTTCTCATCAAGTGTAACCGCAACTAAATCACCATTAGAAATTCCGACATTTTTGAAGCTTATATGGTTTGTTATCAGTACTGTGGCTTTTGAGGTAATTGGAATAGAGTTGATTCCTAGTTTGCTGGTGGACATGACAATAGCAGAGAAAATTGGGAAGTTTTTGAAGATCTTGCAGGTATCTAAAGAATTGCTAGAATTGTTATCATGTATACTTATAATGTTCAACAATTAATATAACATTATTAAAAACTTATAGTGAAATTATATCATGCATGGAATTCACCTACACAATAACAATCTGCAGTTTGTTCTGAAAACGAAATATTGGTACCAACCTGGACAGAGCAACGTTGGATTCAATTCGTGTTTGAACCTTCAGTGTCTGAGGTGTTCATTTTCCGTGTTGTCCCAGTTGGCTAATAATAATTATATTGCACTTGTTGGAAGCTAAATCAGAGTCGAGGTTGGACGTAAAGCTATTTTATTAACAGATTTTGCTGTAACCGCAGCAGTAACAATGTGGGCGAATGATTTTGCTGGACTAAGTGGCCCATCAAGCATAATGAATTAGCGTCTGCAATTTCATTAAGAAAGAAAACGTTTTTAATGCGAAGTGAAAAAAACTATTTAAGTATAAATATGAAACTGAAAATTGTATGCAAACGGCATTTTACATAATAAATTTATTGCAGAAAGCAGAGACCAAATCTACATGATCGAGTTTATACCATTATTCTACCATGTTCATCCTTGCGCCTGAAAACACAGATAAAGCCCAATAGAAGAAAAAAACAAAGTTTTAAAAGAAATATTTGAAAAGAGCATTAATTATTTGCATACAAGATGTGAAAGCGCCTGGAATTTAAATTATTGTGAAAAATGAAACTAAAACACAATTATTATTATTTAGCAGTCCTGTTCCCGTTCCCGTATAAGTGCTCAGTGCATAGCAAGCATTTGTTTGTGCTCGTTAACCTATTCCACTCCGCATTTCACTTCCATTAAACATAGTTTCGATACAGGCTGAACCAAATGAATAGGTAAATACTCTCAAATTTATAGCTACAAAGTTTTCAGTTATAAAATAAATTATATTCTGACGTCAAAACCTAAAACGTTAGCGTCAGGTAATCACACATATTCTCCAAAATATTCATTTTTGGAAATTTAAAATGTTTTTGATCTGTAACAGAATGGAGCCTCGCCTAGAACAACTGTGCATGTAACGTTATGATGATGATGATGAGTAAGATTTTGTTTATTTAACAAATTCCAGTATCCTGCGATACTTTTAAAAAATAGTATAATTTTGGCACTTTTTTGTCTTTTAGACAGGCAGGAAGCTAAAAAAACATCACACAAACGACTGAGCTTTACAAATTTATGAAACAAAGGAAAATGGATACGGCTTTATCAGTCAATCAGAAAGACACATCAGTTTTCGTTGGCCAAACTTGGATGCATCACAAACAGGCTTATTCATTAAAGCTGCCCTTGTTTTTGTGGAATTTGACACTTGGTCTGTTTTCCATTTTTGGATTTTACGCTACCCGGTTTCTGAGAGTTCTATTTCAAGTGAAAAATGGATTTTATAAAAGCATTTGCGTCAAAGAGGAAATGGACGTGCATACGACCTATTGAGAAGAAAGAACAGAGTAAGCTGGACTAAAGACTGATTGATTGAATATCTGACTTGAAACTATTACAAAAAAAGAAGAATATTGGTAATTAGAGCTTATTCAATTACTTATACTAATTGATATGTTTGATGCTACACTAGACAAAAAAATATCTAAAGACACTAGATAAAACTGAAAATAATGAGTAAAATGACTATAAGGGACGATTAAAAAATTAAAGTTTACAATTTGTACTTTCAAATTTATTTTTTAATTATAAAGTCAAAGCTCAAATTAGCAACACTGACACGTAATTTACTTTTCTGATGTTCACAAACTATTAGTCCCCTGACCGAAATTGACTGTTTTAGTAAATGTAAAAGTTTAGCATTATGTGTGTGGTAGTGCCCGCTGCTAATTTTTGGTTTAATGGGCTGTGACATATTATGGCTTTGGTGTCAACTGCTCAGTTTTCTTGTTTCTCCTTGCTGATGACTAGTGACAACCTTTCAAATCCTGCTCTTCTTCGACTGAAGAAGAGGAGAGCACCGAAACCAATATTTTCAAAGCGGTTTCATGATCACGGTAGAAACTGAGAGGCTTTTGCCTTGTGCTGAATCATTTGATTCGTTTCCTAATATTTTTCAAAAAAGGATAGGGTCAGACTTGCTCTGAATAAAATTTCCCTGAGTTTTTAAAACATTGTTTAAAATTACCTCGTTTTCAGTTTTTGGAATATAAATAATTTGTATTTTAAAAGGTGCTTACATTTTCATTGTTGCAGTCAAAACCTGTTACAAATCGACTGTAATGGCTTCTGATGTATTCATCTTCTTCCAATTCTAAAAATTAGACAAGCTACTGCTCACTCTATCGCCAAGTTCTTCACCAGCACTTTGGTTAGATTTTTAGAACTAGATTTGAATAAGTTGGAAGTTTTTTGTGGGCAGCTTAAAAGTTTTACAAAGCTTTATGTAATTGAGGGAGACACTAATCAGTTGTGCAAACTGTGTAAATTGATGATTATGATGGAAGATAAGTAGCAAATAATGCATAAACCAACTGTTGTTGAGCTGAGTGATCAGCTGAAATGTTCAGCATCCCAAACCGAAGCCAAATGTCAGCAATGTAAACACGCATGCGTAGATAGCCAGCCACCTATTTGGTATACCACATTATAAGCGGAACTTCTGCTGCCAGTCTAGTCTAGACCCTAAACCAGTCATTTTTCATAATGTTGTAAAAAGTGATACTGAACTGCATAATATTATATGCTCTGCATTTACGTCTTCAATCACACACAAACACCATTGTGAACAACTCTACACGAAACCCGTTCTGATTTGCGTAAGGATTGACTTTCCAGCTATTGTAAACACGTAGCTTTGTACCAAAACCATTTCGACTTTTGATGAAAAGTTTTCATTTTTAATACTCATTATATCGCATCTTATGAAATCAGTACGTGTAGTAACCTCAAATATAGATCAATTTCCGATGAAAATTATTAAAATATTGATTCAGTATAATTACACGTATTTCAAATTAGTTTAATCAACCGGTGAATTGCCAACAACGCAGAAATAGCCAGGAACAACCCGGCTATAGAACGTGATACTATTTTACGTATTTAATTGATTTTAGCGTGCTTGTCGCAATAATAAAAAATTATCGACAATTTTAAATATATTATGATTACTGCTTTACATAAATCCAAAAGCTCTACGGACACTGGCGTACCCAGAATCAAAATTTGGTAGGTGCACCGTCTTAAAATAAATTAGGAAATAGAAAAATTGCGGTTTAAAACAACGTTGAAGTTGAAACATTTATTACTGGTAAATCTAGTCTAGTTTAAAAATAAACCAGCTTAGTCTGAACAAATTTGCAAGTTATGATTATACAACTTAAGCTGGCGTGTTTTTATCATAATTCTTTCAAAATTTCGTCGATAGTGAATTGTTTGTCTCGTCTGATATTTTATAAACCCAGTACACTCACTTGTTCTTCTCCGATTGTGCTTCTTAAATAGGTCATTGTTCGTCTAAACCAAGAAAATGTGGGTTTTGGTGTTGCTACAAAAAATGTCTGGTAGTGTGCGCAAACTTTAAGTTTGACTTAGGATATATTAGCTTGTCGCATTCAGCTAAGACAAAAGTTGTTCGAAAATGAATTTCAGTATTTTCTAAATTTGACGGAGACTCGGTCATGTCTGGAAACGATTTGCAATATGTTTGTCGTTCAAACCAACAAGGAACATTAATTCCTATGTCAAGCTTTTTGTACAGGTCAACAACAGCTTTGGTGGAAATCTTTTTAAATCCGTGGTCAACCTTTTTTTGAATTTGCTTAATGAGTTACGTAACTACATGTACATACTTGGTTACAGCAAAGTCAGCTTCTAGATTTTAAATTTACTCGGAAAGAATCTTTGAAATGGCAAGCATTTTAACAGCAGATTTTTGTGAAAAAATTGATTCCATAGTACACACAAATTTAAGCAGCATAGTTGCGTTTTAATATCTCGGGTCTTGTTAGTATCTGAATGCTCCAGCGTTTCCACTACCAATTCAAAACACACCCGGGAAACGTAAGCATTGTGTTGTGTTACTCAACCCATGCGTGTCACAACATTTAGGTACGCACATTTTTTAAATTTTGTCAAAATGCTTAATATTATTGAGGACATTACTACGAAGCGTTAAACAAGACAAAACGAATGATTAACCTTACAAATGCGCGCCGACGGGCGCCTCCCGTTGCTTCTGCCAGGTACGGCATCCAACTTTTGCAAAGCCTGAGTGCTGACGACCACCTTGCTCATTTCGTTTGGAAATGACACAAAACCGGCAGTAAGCGGGGTTAGCATTTATGGCATAGTATATGTTACTGAAATAGAAAACTGAATCAATTTGGAAACATTAGTTTGTCGATGAATTCTTTAAAAAATGAAATGTCAGTTTTCTTAATAAAATGTCCTTATTTCACCTGAAACGAACGGTTTTTGTCGATGATCAGGCGGTGGCAATACACACGCAATTATCTTCTTCACCATTTGTCTAGTCACTCTCCAATAAGTCTGCTTTTGAAACCCTCTTGTAAATGACCTGCAATTTGGAATGTTTGCCTTCAGGTTCAGAGGTAACGTTGAAGAAACCCCTAAAATCTTTGCATCAGAAGTCCCTCCACGCTCCATACCCATAGCCTTCGTCGTTAATGAGTTTATCTTTTGTCGGAATATGCTGGTTACTCAAGACCGGAAATTGATACATGATTTGGAGTTATTCTCTGAATTGGAATAAATTTAAAAAACAACAGCTTAGTTTTCAGTGAAACTTTACCCCTTCACTATCAATTCTTTATATTTTTGTCAAGTCAAACATAAGTCAGGCACTGCTTCCCTACACCATTTTTCCCTTAATCCCAGTCGTATATAATTAACTAATGACTGACTAGAAATATGTCAAGCTGAAATTACTACAAATTAGTACTGCAATACAGGACAATTACATAAATCTAAACTATCTCACTAGCAATGAAAGCGCATTCCAATGTCTACAAAATGTACAAAGGCGTAGCGCAAGTGTGCAATGGAATGAAATCTTATTATGAACATGTTTGTTCGTAAGACAGGCATATGACTGAAAAATTGCATGAGAGACGTCAACTTATTGCATCGGAAGTACATTATTAACAGTTCTTAATAATTCTGAATTCCATTTTATTTTGCCTGCCAGAAATTTTGGTAGGTGCACGTGCACCTGGTGCACCCTACTGGGTACGCCCTTGTCTACGGACCACATTTTCCCTGTTTTACCACATATTTTAATGCAAAATCAATAATTTTATTGCATTTTGCCAAATTCTGGAAAGGTAACAGTTTTGAACCGTTGAAGCAATGGAATAATATTAGTACGCTAATGGGCAGCTAAATCTGAGAACACCGGGGTCGGGCGTGAAACAGGTGGCACCACATTTTGCAGTAACAGTAGGAAATAAAATCTGGACAAATGATTATATGAACTGAATTGCTGATAAAGCATAATAATTCCGCCGTCTGTAATTTTACCAAAAAATACTTATAGAACGTGGCTACCAAAGCAATACATAATAAAATGCGACACTCGACACTAAACTTATTGGTAGGGATATTTTATGTGACAAAAGTGATTTTCGTTAGTTTCAGTGCTCACCGAATCTCCATGCTTTCAAATTACCACAATAACTGTAAGATTTTCATCCATGTTATTATTTCTACAAAATATGTAAAAGGGACAAAAACTGTGACGAAATGAAAATATGGTTAATTTTATAAACAGTTCTACTGACAAATTTACGCTTGCTCTTTCTGCTGAATATACGATAGAAAAATGTTGCTACTCAGCACAACATCAACAAAGAAAAAGCAAATGCGAATGAAAAAAATAAAGGTTTATGCGCTACTGAAAGAACATTGAATAAAAACCGGCCAGCAGAATCGTACATTGGTCAGCGGTTAGGGCAAATTTTTCTCCTCTGCATGCAACAAGTGCTCAATGCTCAAACTTTATATCAAATAGTATGAGGGTAAATTTTCTTTTATGGTCTGAACAAATTGAATACAAAATAGTCGCACAACCCACACATGACACAACATAGCC
>CM056171.1:6214115-6253115 GCA_029691765.1 Entomobrya proxima | reverse complement strand
TTTTGCTAGCTCCGCATAATGCTTTCTGGGGCACTTTGTTAATCCACATTGCAACGCAGTATTTCCCTTTGAGTCCACCTCGTTAATGTCAACTCCTAACTCCAAAAAATATCTCAAGTGGTCGCGAAGACATTTTTCTGCGCAAATATGCGCTACATTGCAACCCTCGTTGTTTTTTGTATTAAAATCGACACCACGAAACACCAAATCATTTATTATCTCCAGATCAACGCCCATCTGTAGGGCATCATGCAATGCTGTATTTATGTGTATATCAATGGTGTTAACATTTCCAATACTTTCAGGTACAGCTGTTATTTCACTGACTGCTATCGTTTCAAAGTAACTGTTCCAGCTAAAATCCCTAAAATCCATAAACTCCCCCCAGCCAGACGGAGAACCTAGAGGGGACACAAAATTAAAATATAAACGATATTAGCAATTTTAATTGAAGCGTTTGCAAAAGGGTGACGGACCCCCTTCATTTCTGCACCTTACACCAGGATAATTCAGTTCACGTTACGTACAATATTCCTATGGGGAAACTTAACTAATTTGTTCATTTAGCTGATTTTTACCACAAACAGATTTCCCACACCGAATATTTCAATTAAGCAAATTGTGATGGCATGAACAGAAATATATCTAACAAATTAAGTACCACACCTTAATTTATTAAATCAGCCTATGAAATTTGCATTTGTTTACAGTCTGTTTGAATTTACAAATCAGGAAACTTGCACTGCATTTCACTTTTGTTTATTATCTTAATTGTAGCTACGCTAGACTGCTCTGCAAACCAGTTTTCAGGAGTTTTCTGCGTCTACTGCTCATTTTAATGTAATGGAAGAGGGCTTTACTTAAGTAAAGCCCTCCTCCTTGTTATTGAGACATTTATGCAAATAGAGATAAAATGCATATGAAGGCAAGAGATAAAAAATTGAATGCATCATCTGATAGCTCATTCTTCGGGGGTTACGTGATCTTTTCCAAAAATAACGCATCGTCATGAAATCGCGGAAGAATGAAGCGTTTGTAAAACGGGCTATATCCCACTTCGAAAATGTTGCCAATAGGTCAAAGACCAAAGCAGTGAAACACTTTGTAGAAGAAGCTAAGCGCCTGACAGGTATATACAAAATAATTCAGGAATATAAAACTACAAAAACATCAGGATGCAGGTTCTCTGAAGGGGGTATTCAAACTGTGGCTTTCTTAGGAAACTCGAGGACGACTTCAAAGTTGTTCGACGAGGAGCCTTCCACCTCAATTAGTGCTGCAGCCAACAAACTCAATATTAGTCCACAAACGCTAGGTCAAATTAAAACTCAGAAATTTGGCATCAAAGCCTGCACTATGACGGAAGCACAAACCTGCAGTCAAGGATCTGGAGCAGCGAGCAAAATCTATACCCCGATTTGTTTACAAAAATAACTTTCTTAGAATTAGTCGAAAATCAAGACAAGCTCCAAATATTTCACTTGCAAAACGCATCGAAACCTTTTGGGATTCATGTGAGGCAGGGTAGTCCAATCCACTAAACCCACGCAGTTTACTCCAAGGTTTCAATACTATTTGGAAAAATATCACCACTAAAGTGGCAGCATGATCGGGAAAATTGAGATATGGGGTTCGACCATATACCAAGCAAGAACTTTACTGCACTGAATACATGGGCACCAATGAATCTTAGTTTATGCGAATATTGTTAACTATTAATTGTACTAAATCTTAAAAAATACTTTTGTTCAATAAAGCCCAAATATTCCGAGATATTAAAATTTCAAAAATGTCTCCATAACAAGGAGGGGTGCTTTAGTTAACCAAAGCAAACTTTGTTTGCTGGATTGATGACCAAGATAAATTGATAAACAATATATTGTGGATGATTTATTTCTAAAGTTTCGGGGGCTTTAGACCGGGCGAAAAAATTTAAATGACTAAAAAATGATGCAACTTTTTAAGAAAAAAACCTGGTGAAAAAAATTGGCTGTTCTTTGCAAATTGACTGAAAACTGAATTTCCTATAGCATTTTTGATACACAACTTTGAAGTACGTACGTAGGCTCTTTTGTGACTTTATGTAAATCTTTTAGAATTGTTTTTATGAATCATACTGTTGGTTTCCGGCTTGTGGGTCCTTCTATGGGTCAGTGTATCAGGCATTCTATTCTTGCTTTGTCGGGCTGGCTTCGGGTTTTGAGCTAATTAAAGAGCTAACGCAATCCTCTATCTGACATCCAATTTCTTGATTTTTAAATTAAATTTTTTAAACCTGAATATTAGAGGCTTGCTCAAGTTCTTTGTATGTATTTAAAGTGGCATGTATATTTATGCCGTCGCAATGATTTAGTGTTTGAAACCTGTCCTTGGGAAGATCGGACTACACATTAACAAAGGGTCATCTGTCAATTGTAAGTATTGCTCACCATGTGAATTGATAGTAAGAATTATCCAAGTGTAAAGTGCAAGCTGCGGAATAAAACCCGCTATCGCACCGAGCAAATATCATCCTATGAAACTTTCAAGAAAGTAGAAACTCGAGCGTTAACGCGACGAATATATAAAATATCATACCTTTTTGCTTGTTTGCTCCCAATTCGGTGCAATACATCAAAACTTCCTGATGATCTCTCTTTTCACAAATTTGTGCCACGTCAAGACCACGTTTGTTTTTTATCCCGACATCTGCGCCGTGACTCACTAACCATTTTATTAGGCGGACATTTATTTCACCACGTGATTTCCTGTCTAGGGCAGCATGCAATGCGGTATTTCCATGTTTGTCAACCGCATTCACATTCACCAGGATGTTTTCTTCTGACGTCCTTCCACCCCTAAAAAACAGGTCCATCATATCCAAGTTAATTTCTTGTTTGAGGAAGCATGATACGACGCTGTGCAATGGCGTTCTTTGTAAACCCTTTGTAGGCCAATTAAATAGCTGTTTAAGGTTGACTGGTGTATTTAGTTGACCTGATGATGTTGACGGCGTTGAAGCATCCACGCTTTCTGGAAGTACTTCCCAAAGCGTGCCAAGATACTGTACAACGTCGTTAAAAAGATTTATTGGCGATTTTTGTACCAACCAAGCTTCATGATCTATATAGGATTTTTGTAGCTTCTTCTCTGCTTCATTCTTTGGAAACTGTGAATTTTCAAATAGTTTTGCAGGGTAGCCTCGTTCTTCAAACGGCTGGTTAACGCATGAAGCTGCCAAAGCATGAAGTAGTGTTCGGCCTTTGCTGTCCAGCTCAAATACACTTGCTCCTCTCTCCACGAGAAACGTGACTTCCTCTACACATTTTGCATCAAACAGTATAGGAACTGGTCCGTTATAACGCGATTGCACGGTCATTGTAACAAGCGATGAGTCAAAAGTCAAAAGTAACTCAGCAACTGCTGTAAGTGTTTCTCTTAAAGCCAGACGAAATATTGTGGAACAAATTACCTTGTGAGTTTTGTAAGACTCAAAACTTAGGAAAGTTTTCAAAATTTTCACAGGGTCTGGGTCAGAAAGAAATAACCTCGTCCGTTCCACAGCTTTCTCAAAAGTCTCAGTAAAATGAGATTTTGCGTACAAATCCTGTAGAGCAACCACAAGCATTGTTGTCCTAGGTTCACAAGCATCAGGAAATCGGATAAAACTAGCGTCTGGGAAATAAACAATATCAGGTCGAAAGTGATCAGGTAGTGACAAATTGGTCTGGTGAACATCCAGCGTTTGACAGAGTTCTGTGAAATCCTCTGCCGACATATATTGCGCGGCATGGCTGCAAACATTTTCTAAGAGAGCATTTGTTTCTCGAAAGTTTGAACCGTGGCCGACCAAAAACTTGATAGCATCTAAATGAAGTTCGGGTGCAAAAATAGGGTTAGGAAAGCAACCAAAATTACTACGTAATAAAGTAGGACGATCTTTACACAACATTTCAGCAATTTCCAATTTTTTTTCAACGCGTTCCTGACTTTGGAAATAAGTGTTCATTAGACAGGTACAAATCGTTCCTTCAATTTGCACCATCATTGTTTCAACCCAATATTCAGCTAACTCAGGGTCACCTCGTGCCGCTGCTAACTGAAGGGGTGTATATTTGCTCATGTTGGTCCGAACCTGAAACTGGTTTACCTTAAAATATTTCAAAAGGAATTGGTAAATTTTGTCAACCGTATTTACACGATACATTACTGTTGCAACTCGCAGTACATTTTCCAATTCTTCCACTTCAAACTCTATAACTTGCTCGGATTGCGAATTTTCTGCTGCTTTAAGAAATACATTGAGTAATCCGTCAGAGTCCTCATGCATACATCCTTCTAGCGCTTTAAAAAACCCAGTTGATGGCAAAAGTTGTGCAGTGCATAATATATTACTATCATTTTCAACGGTTTCAGCTAAAATGGCATCCAAAAAATATGCAACTACGGGTTTGGCAAGTCTGTTAAATATACCTAAGTGAAGTACAAACCAATGAACGATTTCCTCAAATCCCGGAGAAATGACTTTATCAAATATTGCTTGCTGAAAAGCTTTTTGTTCCTTGGTTGACATGAGTTGAGTAAATACTGCTTTGGCAAAATATTCCGCCACCAAAAACTCGGCAAATGTTCTGTGAACAAATTCCAGTTGAGGGTTTTCTGCATTTCCATCCCGACGTAATTCCAGTATGCCAGGATATAACTTTGTTTGCGAGGTCAGATTGCCCAAGAAATTAGTATTACTTTCACTACCTTTATTGGAGACCCGGTACAGCTTTAAAGAATTTCCCGGATTGGCACAAGTAGCGTTTTGCCTGAATATCGAGGAAAATATCCGTGACTGAAAGTTTGCGTTATCCAAATAGGAAACATTTCTTTCGGAAAGCGTATTGGCAATCTCAGGAAAAATTAGCTGGATTGCCTTCAATACATGAAACCTCTTGACTTGGCACCCTACATTGTCGCATTGGATTTCCGTTAACACGTAATGCTTCATGCAGTCAAAATTACAGTTAGCTTGTCTAAATTGGCGTTCCATGTATTTGGAGTACACCTCCAACATTGAATTTGCGAAATTGTTTGATAGTTCCGGTGAGTTATTTCTATTGGGATCTGCAAATGCGATGGCCTCTTCCGAAAGAACTTCAGCTAACAATTTACACTGAAGGGGTATTCCTGCTATTTGGTTTTCACTTTTTTTCAAATTGAGTTTGAATTTGCAAAGAAAATGTTTGCCGAACTCATAAAGCTTGTCCCTTGCACTTGAATAATCTTTTGCACGCCAGCTTGAAGTCAAATACTGTAGCTGAGTCTCTTCATCAAAAGGATCAATGTCATAAGCAATAACTTTGAGGGTCATTTCAAGCTTATCGCGAGCAACCGGACGCGAAGTTACGTAGACCCTCACTTGAAGCATACTCTTACAAATCTTGCTCAAAAAATCCAAAGTATATGGTAGTTTGACTTCTTCAACTTCGTCAAGCCCATCAAAAAATAATTCTAATGTAACTGCTTTGGATTTCAGTAGCTCAAAATGAACACGCGAAGCCAATACGGATGTACTGATATGCTCCACTATTGACATTATTACATCCGGACCTTGACTCTGGTTTGGCAAGTCAAAATTTCGTAAATCAATAAAGCCAACCAAACTGTTTGAGTACGTTTGATTGAGGTTTCTGGCTAACTCTGCTAGTAACAAAGTTTTGCCCATGCCAGGTACATCACAAATGCATACCCCTTTTATATTTTCTGACAAAATCTTTTTGATAAAATTATCCTCTGAAAGGCGTTCAGAATTGATATTTTCGTTAACTTTTAAGTGCTTATCAAGCAAATTTGAGACACCCGATGTTGCTTCAAGTAGAAATGTTTGACTGGCTTCTTCATATCGAAGCAAGTGCACTGGTGTGTGGTTCAATTTGTTTCGAATTCTTTGCCAGTCTTTATGAATCTCCAGAAGAATGAATCGTGTTGTAAATTTTTTTCTTGAAAGTTGACTACCAGAATATTCGATGGAATTTTTCTTTACTGTCTCTCTTAGTCGCTCCCGGGTTATGTTCTTGAAAACAAACACGTCATGGCAAGAGTCTTCAAATAGCTCGTAATTTACTGCAAGCCGACGGGAAAGAAATCTGGAAATGTATAGGGGGTATTTTGAGGGTATCGTTTCGCGCAACGAATTTACTCCAAAAGTGGCTTCCTGCATTTTGAAGCGTTCATCGGCAGAGAAGTTTACGCTAATCCATGTTTCGATTTCCTTGGTTGGTTTTTGGTTTTTGTCAAGAAGATCTTCAACTGTTTTCTTCAGACTTGAAATTTGTAAATTGTTGATCATTTCAGATGAAATAACTGAAAGAGTGGAATAAACTCCTGACTGATCTGTTTCACGAAGTGCATTTACAAGACCCAAGTATCCATTGTGTTTTTTTTTCAAAGTTTTGTACAGAAGATCCGCCTTTTCTGTGTTTGTTGCTTTCGCTTCCTGTGTGAAAATCATTCGTGACATTGTTTTGCAATCTGTTTTTATGGTTCCTTGTCAAAAGGACTAATCACCACATTGATTAATTTTTTAAATCGATTGACTAATGCTGAGACAACCACATTGACTCAGTGCTTAGACAAATTTACTAAACCAAAAAATAGAGGGTGCTCCCTCGGGATGATTTTGTATACCGTACGCATACATCTATTTCAAATTCAAATTATTTTGGTTGCGATACTTTTCATTGTACCAAACTTTGTGTAGTATTCTTGCGAGTGTGTTTGATGGGGTGACATTTAACACATTAGAACTTCTTTAAGGGTAAAAAATACTTTTCCTTTTGCATTAAATCAGTGTCCCAAAAATCTATGAGTTCAAATGATCAGAGCATAATACCTAACTTATTTTAAACACGTAAGAAGTTATCTTCAAACTTTCGTTTTAGCAAGAGTTAAAAAATATTCCTATTTATAAGACATAATATCAGTATTATATTTAATTACTTTGAAGAGAGTATCCTAACTTTTGACGCTTCTGAATATTTTAGGTTATTTTATCCACCCAAACAGTGTAGTTATTCTTTTTATGTATTTTTTAAAAAAGTTGTCATTATTAAAACTTATTCATATTGATTTATACCTTAACCGTCTTTATTTTTATTTAGTAAAGAAGATAACATGAAGTACGAGGCTACAATATTTGGGATGTCCTGAGGAGCACTTACATTAATATAATTGGAGTTATAATATCATAATTCATATTTCGGGCAGTCATTTTCTTAAAGATCAAACTGTTTTTGAAAAACAGGAAATGCATACCTGCATATTGCGGAAAATGCTGGCTATATAAATTTAGTCAATGTGTACTATGCAGTTAAACAATCTGGATTTTAAAAAAGTTTCGAGGACAAAATTGGCTAATTTAAAATTAGTCAATTTGGTTATTAGTCCATTTGACGGCATATCGTTTTTATACGGTAAACATATAAAAAATTTACTTACAAGGCATTCCTTTTCGTAGCCGCTTACGAAACCATTTTTTTCCAACTCTGCTAGGAGAAGTTCGTTGACGTTAGTCTGCTTCAGTAGATTTGGAAGATTTCGTGTTATATGCTTTACTTGCCAGGGGTCCATTTTACTGCGTGTTAAGCCTGCAAACATAAACAAGTACTTTACAATGAAACTATAAAACAATATACATATTGAATAATATTCTATCGGGCTCATTCATATTTTGCGTTGTCGGGACCACTAGGTCGTTTCCTTTCAAAATGAAATATGGTTTTGGCTTGTGAGCCTGGTCTAGTGGCGATAAATAATAGCAGTAGTCGAGTACAAAATGAAGAGTAATGTCTTTATTAGGTCGAAATGGTTGTATTTATAAAGATAAATTCTTGCACCGACTGATTACTGATTGATTACAAAAATGATTTTGCTGGCATTTTACACCCCATTATTTGTGGTATCAGAGAGAAATTGAGAGCAGTTAGTAAGTAAAAGGGATGCACTGGACAACCCCAAATCACAAATTAGTGAAACAATTTTGCTCGTAGGATGTTTGTGGTGATTACCACATTACCAATTCTCTGTATTTGTGTAGCTAAAATGACAATACTTTTTGTTAATTTCCTGACTACACTCAATACAGTGACCGCACATTACGTAATGGGCATATTAATTAATGAAATATATAATTTTCCGTTAGAGATTTCCACTAAAAGCAAACTAATTATTGTTACATTTTAACTTGGGTTGTGCGGTTTCACCATGCAACACCTTCCCCCGTTTTAAGAAAGAAAGCCTACTCATGTAGTCAGGTTAAAATTCTGAATATTAATTCTACCACAATCTCAATTCTCTCTAAATCTTGTTTTCAGTGTGTATTTAAAATCTATGTATGTGTAAGGAATTTAAAATTTATGGTACAATTCTTAGTTAACGACATTAAAACAATTTGGATTTAACAGTAAATAAATAACACACTTACATTTTGACAAAAATAACACGAAATAATCTTTACAATAGTAATTTTGCAGCTTGTGTACGGCACTTAGGGGTACTCGTTGCTTAAATTTAGACAGGGGTACATTTAAATCGGAAATATATAAAAGGATAGTCAAATATATAATGTAAATAAGTGTTGTACACATATAAGGATCAAAGATATTGAATGGTATTAGATATTAATTCGCATTGACAACAAAGACTTATTACGGCGGGTAACTAATGTAGTCATCTAATTATCTCCAATTCAAAACATAACATTTGGACTTGAAAAATGGAAAACAGTTAAAACCATTAAAAACCATTTTTAATGCAAATTCGTATACACATTAACTTTACATTTATGTTTTTGTTTGTACATATTAAGAAATATTTTTTAATAATAAAAATTTACGTTTACGGAGATATACAGTAAAATTAAATCGTTTTTATATTTGCAATAATGATAATCTTCTGGAATAGTCAGTCGCTTCACCTATCTATAATTTTAACGATAGTTCTAACCAGTTGAGATTATTATATCAAAGCAATTTAGTTAGATTATGGGAAATGTTTCCCATACGACCAAATATAATTTTTCAGATATATTGCTTGACTCAATGAGGAAATTTTAAAACAAAATGAACTAAAACGTTTTGTATGTGCGTTTACACATCGTTGTCAAAAAGTGCAATTTGGCGGTCCTAAATGATAACTATAAGCCAGATGAAACTTTTTTCTATTTTTATTAAGTATCGTACAAGATACTTGATAAGATTGTGCTCCGGCCGGCCGTCCGGCCGTCCGTCCGTCCGTCCGTCCGTCCGTCCGGCCGTATGCAATTTACTCCGTAACGGCTGGACCTATCACAACCAAACTTGGTATACAGATTGTACATGACCTCAGCCACAACCCTATTGAATTTCAGGTCAATAGGTCAACTCTAGGTCAGAGGTCACAGCAATTTCACAACAATTCATAATAGAACCTATAGCATGCGACACATGATTTTAGGTCAATTTTTAACCAGCAATACGAATTTACAACCAGATTGTAACAATTCGTGCATTAAGGCCCTGATTCAGGACCTTAATTGCCAGATACAGCAGTTTTACAGCGTACATGCTGTGCGACACGTAATTTAACAACCAAACTTGGTATACAGATACAATAGCACCTCAGTAACAACCCTATTGAACTTGAGGTCAATAGGTCAACGCTAGGTCAGAGGTCACAGCGATTTCAAAACAATTCATAATAGAACCTATAGCATGCGACACATGATTTTAGGTCAGTTTTTGACAAGCATAACAGATTAACAATCAGTTTGTTAAAATTCGTGCATTAAGGGCCTGATTCAGGACCTTAATTGCAAGATATAGCAGTTTTACAGCGTACATGCTGTGCGACAGGTAATTTTGCAGCCAAACTTGGTGTACAGACACAATAGCACCTCAGCCACAACCCTATTGAACTTCAGGTCAATAGGTCAACTATAGGTCAGAGGTCACAGCAATTTCACAACTTTTCATAATAGAACCTATAGCATGCGACACATGATTTTAGGTCAGTTTTTAACCAGCATTACAAATTAACAACTGGTTTGTTAAAATTCGTGCATGAAGGGCCCGATTCAGGACCTTAATTGCAAGATATAGCAGTTTTACAGCGTTCATGCTGTGCGACACGTGATTTTAGGTCAGTTTTTGACCAGCATTAAACCTGGTTGTTAAAATTCGGATTTTACAGCCAGTACGATACTTAACTATTCTCTCTCTTAGAGCTTTATTGTATTTCAAGAATTCACATTAAATTATACGTATACATTTTTGTGAATAATGTGACACAAAAAATTCATGTGTTATGTAGATTGAATATTTCAAAACACCGGTCATGCAACATTTTGTCGTATTTATAGCATCTATGTGATGAAATAACAAACCATGGTATTTGGCTTTAATATTTGCAAAATGATTCACAAAATCGCGGCAAATTCTACATTTACTCTAACTAAAGGGTGTGTACTTGTTATGGAGACATTTTTGAAATTGTGATATTTCCTAATATTTAAGCTTCATTGAACTACACTATTTTTTAACATTTAGTACTTCCAATAGTTACCAAAATTCACATAAATTAAGATTCATTGATGCCTTTGTTTTTAGTGCTGTAAAGTTTTTGTTCGGCTTATACTCTAACCTCATATCCCGATGACGCTGTCACTTTGATTGTGATTTTTTTCTTAATTGTAGGAAAATCTCGGAGTAAAGTGGGTGGGTTTTGTTGATTGGAGTACTCCGCTTTGTATAAACTCCAAAATGTTTCGATTCCTCTGGCCAGTGGAATATTTGGAGCATTTTTGGATTTTGGTACAAAATCGGTGTTTGAGTTTCCAGGTAGGAGTTACGTTCTTGGCCTCGTGTGAAGTGGTCATGTCCGGCCAGAGGATAACTTCTTCGCGGTTTTTGTGCTCAACAATACCCGGAATTAAACGTGCCATCACACATTCCTCAGGGCCCTTCTTTCCAGGCATAGTCCCCTCGGTAATATAAGGTTCGGAAACGCTCCCATTTTTGGCCATAACCTGCCATACCGTCAATATTTTGCTGAACTTGGCTTTTAGCTGCACTTTTTACCTTCGTGGAACTTTCTTAGGGTTGAAAGCAAGGAAATATTTGTTTTCAGGAATATCTTGAGCATCCCAATAGACGTAGTCCTCGTCATATATAACATGGGTTTTAGAAAGTTTTTTTTGTAAACAAATCGGGCTTCAAATTTTGGACCGTGCTCCTGATCCTTGACACACCTGGGTGTCGGGTGCTTGGTGTACGCTTTAATGCCCAACTCCTGAAGTTTAATTTGTCCTAGCGCTTGTGGGCTAATGTTGAGCTTGTTGGCTGTAGCGCTAATTGAAGTGGAGGGCTGTTCGTTGAACAACTCTAAAGCCGTCTTCAAGTGTCTTAAGGGAGCCAGCTTTCCAAAACGTCTTCAGAGAACCCACAGTCTGGTGTTTTTGTAGACTAATATCCCTGAATTATTTTGTATATAACAGTCTGGCGCTTACGTTACTCTACAAAGTGTTTCACGGTTTTAATCTTTGACCTATCAGGGACATTTTCGAAGTAGGATATAACCCGTTTTGAAGACGCTTCGTTTTTCCGGGATTTCATGACGATGCGTTATTTTTGGAAAACCGAAAAATACATCATATAACCCCCAAAAAATGGGCTATCTTATAGTGCATTCGATTTTTTATATGCTGCCTTCATTTGCATATAATTTCTATTTGCATGAATGTCTCCATAACAAGTACACACCCTTTATTAAAATGTCAGCATAAAAATTGTAGAATATAGTAGGATTGTGAACTTTAAGTAAGGCACAGCTTGTGCTGTGTCGGGATTTCAAGAGTAAATAAATTTACAAACTACAATTTTAAAATAAGATGAAAACTTTCAGGATTTGTTTAGGCAACTTGTTCCTGCTTAGTATGCTTGTATGATGTGTGTTTTACATTATCTGATGCATGCAAGAATACAAGAATATTTTCTTACCAGAATAAACACAGTAAAGCAGGCAATATTTTTGATTATTTGCATATTCAATACCTGTTGTGTTGGTGTTCTTAACTTTCTTACGTTTCTTAACTTTCTTACGTTTCTTAACTTTCTTACGTTTCTTAACTTTCTTACGTTTCTTAACTTTCTTACGTTTCTTAACTTTCTTACGTTTCTTAACTTTCTTAGGTTTCTTAACTTTCTTACGTTTCTTAACCTTCTTACGTTTCTTAACTTTCTTAACTTTCTTAGGTTTCTTAACTTTCTTACGTTTCTTAACTTTCTTACGTTTCTTAACTTTCTTACGTTTCTTAACTTTCTTACGTTTCTTAACTTTCTTACGTTTCTTAACTTTCTTACGTTTCTTAACTTTCTTACGTTTCTTAACTTTCTTACGTTTCTTAACTTTCTTACGTTTCTTAACTTTCTTACGTTTCTTAACTTTCTTACGTTTCTTAACTTTCTTACGTTTCTTAACTTTCTTACGTTTCTTAACTTTCTTACGTTTCTTAACTTTCTTACGTTTCTTAACTTTCTTACGTTTCTTAACTTTCTTACGTTTCTTAACTTTCTTACGTTTCTTAACTTTCTTACGTTTCTTAACTTTCTTACGTTTCTTAACTTTCTTACGTTTCTTAACTTTCTTACGTTTCTTAACTTTCTTACGTTTCTTAACTTTCTTACGTTTCTTAACTTTCTTACGTTTCTTAACTTTCTTACGTTTCTTAACTTTCTTACGTTTCTTAACTTTCTTACGTTTCTTAACTTTCTTACGTTTCTTAACTTTCTTACGTTTCTTAACTTTCTTACGTTTCTTAACTTTCTTACGTTTCTTAACTTTCTTACGTTTCTTAACTTTCTTACGTTTCTTAACTTTCTTACGTTTCTTAACTTTCTTACGTTTCTTAACTTTCTTACGTTTCTTAACTTTCTTACGTTTCTTAACTTTCTTACGTTTCTTAACTTTCTTACGTTTCTTAACTTTCTTACGTTTCTTAACTTTCTTACGTTTCTTAACTTTCTTACGTTTCTTAACTTTCTTACGTTTCTTAACTTTCTTACGTTTCTTAACTTTCTTACGTTTCTTAACTTTCTTACGTTTCTTAACTTTCTTACGTTTCTTAACTTTCTTACGTTTCTTAACTTTCTTACGTTTCTTAACTTTCTTACGTTTCTTAACTTTCTTACGTTTCTTAACTTTCTTACGTTTCTTAACTTTCTTACGTTTCTTAACTTTCTTACGTTTCTTAACTTTCTTACGTTTCTTAACTTTCTTACGTTTCTTAACTTTCTTACGTTTCTTAACTTTCTTACGTTTCTTAACTTTCTTACGTTTCTTAACTTTCTTACGTTTCTTAACTTTCTTACGTTTCTTAACTTTCTTACGTTTCTTAACTTTCTTACGTTTCTTAACTTTCTTACGTTTCTTAACTTTCTTACGTTTCTTAACTTTCTTACGTTTCTTAACTTTCTTACGTTTCTTAACTTTCTTACGTTTCTTAACTTTCTTACGTTTCTTAACTTTCTTACGTTTCTTAACTTTAAGTAATTGATAGTCACCTCCTACATTTCTGATTGCTTATGAGTTCAGTTTTTGACTAGAAAGATGAACGAGAATCAAGAAATTTTCAGGTTTAAGGTTCAAGAAAAGAAGGTTCAGGCGGTTTTAAAGTTCATTTGATAAAATCGTATATTTTGGTAATATTGAAGCATTAAAGTCCAGTCGGAATATTACACGGTGCTATCAATTAAATCAATGTAGGTTTGGATCAAACCGTAATATGGCCACAAGCTTTCATGCAAGGAACATGTGTCTACTTCTTACAAAAACTCATCAAATTTCAGTTTTATAACATACTTTCCAACCAACATTGTAAGAATTCAGAAGTATATGCAAACGTTTTTTATAGTCCGAGTAATTTTAAATTTAAAAAAATGTTTATTGGAAAAAACTTATTTCTTGAGCAATGTTTTTCTTATTATGAGTATGGTACCTACTCAAGTATAAAGATGGACAGAGCTCGTTACGATTTACATTAAGAAAAATAAGGTTGTATTTCTATGCCGATTTATTTCAAATTAGTTTCGGTCAATAAAGAATAACGAGGTCAACCATTTTAGGGAGTTTCTAATTCATGATTTGGCCCTGTTGGTATATTTTTATAACAAGGTTTTAATGTATACAGTTCAAACAGATATTATAAATTTGTAAATGTATTATGGTTAGTGCTATTGCCTAAGTACCTGAAAGTTTACTACCGGTGAAACAAATTTATCTGATATTTGAACTATTTAATGGAAAATTGAAATCTGAATTTTTTGTTGACTTGTTAGAACTAAGGTGATGAGTGAAGTTCATTTTAGCTTCTGTATTTAAACGAATCTGAGTCATCTGCAGTATCTTGGCAGAAACTTTGTCATGTAATTTTAGGAGTTTAATTTTGGTAGACCTTGCTTAAATATTTTGGTTCTGGAAAGGTTGTGCTTTACATCGTTGACTGGATTTAACTAATTATTTACATTCAAGAGATTCATAACTTTTCCAGACAGCAATATTTTTTATACTGATACTGTCAAATTCCTATAGATATTTTTTTCGATTTATTGGAATTGTATTGGTATTCATGACTCAACTTTTTATAGCAGACTATGAGTAAATTATACGCGACGAGAATTGACATCAACTCCTCTCCTCCGTAAAAGAAAAAAATAATCGCAGTAAATTTAATATGCATTTATTTGGCCTTTTGGCACTTCATATCTATGAGCCTGTTTTCTGGTGTAAATTTTTATTTCATTTTTGCAATTGTTTACTAACCATACACATTTGTGTTGCCAAGGTTGTTAGCAGAGAAACTATACCTCCAGATCCGATTCATGACCAACAATAATTGACTCGGCTGGAGCTCAAAACCTCGGGCGTTGACTGCCCTTCGGAGAAATTTCTGCTGGCAAGCCCTTCCTTCGGGATCAGAAGGGTTCCGCAGCCGGCTTCCTCTTGCCGGTCCTCATTTTTCAGAGGGACTAGGGATACCCCGTTTTCCTAGTCACTGTGTTGGCCTAAAGGTGCAAGTACGCTTGCTAAATTCATTCATGTTTTCATACTGCAAACTTACTTACATACTCAAATTATACTTCTAAATGCGTAATATGATGTGTAATATATACAAAATTCTTATTACGATTGGTAAGATCGTAATGCAAAATCTGAGGTATACATCTTAATGGTTATAAATTCCTTGTACAGTTTTTTCATTCCTAAATCTGCTTTAAGACTTAAACCATAGTAATTGTCTTACGCCGTTGATTCATTCTGAAAACTTGGGGTTTTCATAATATGCATTACGGACATAATGCAAATTGATACTAATAATAATATCCAATATAAATTAAAAATAAAACGCCTTAAAACAATATCTGGCTTACGCCCTGACTGTAAAGATAACGTACAGACTGAGCTTATTATTTTACGTTTTAAGCGTTTTACGCAGGTAAAAGTGTTTATACGACAATATATTTAAAATGATATTTACACATCTGCAAGTTCTTGAAATTCTGATGAGCTGAACCGTTATGGGTATAAGAAACGTCTATTTATAGAAAAGAATGCCAAGTACCGTTTATGTACGCACTTGCTTTTCTGTCTTTTGTCCAATATTTTGGTTACTATGAAGAGTTCAAAACAAACTAGAAGAATTCCGTTAAGAATATATATTCTTGAGACATCCAAAATTTGTAGATTTGGAAACATGCCTGCATATCCAAGTGCATCATTTTACAAGACAATTTTGTAAATCAAGTATAACGGAAAATAAACCTGTAAGATAAACAATATCAGCAGCAAATTTATTAATCGATGCATTTCTGATAAGAAAGTTCCTTAGAGCAACGCGCAGAAAGTCCTTTGTAAATTAGCTGAAAGTCTCAATAGTGCTTTTCTGACCTAAGTAGTTCAACTTGCAAATTCCATTGGTGCGTGTATATATGTTAGCCTTAAAATATGTAATTCTATTCTTGAAGCTTGTAAAAAGTAACAAATATTAAAATACGTTATTAGTGTGCATCTTCCCAAAATTCTGCCACAGTTTGAGTCAATGCTTGCTTTTTAAAGAAATGGTTGCGCTGTAGAACGGAAGCATTCAAGTGTGAAATATTTGTAAGCTCGTAAGTGCCAAACAAATCTTTTTGCAAATAAACTCAGGTGTCAAAGTCCTGAAAACACAGGTTTCTATATTGTGGAGTTTCTATCTAAAACTTGAAAGAATGATACAGAAAGAATGTTAGTATACAACTTTATGATCAAAACATTTGTTGAAAATCGGAACATGAGGATGAGATAATTTGTAATTTAAATGGTTTCCAACTAGGCTGTATTACCGAACGTATGGTACATACTTGTGCTTTTGAAGTACAAAGGCTGGTCATAGCTCAGCAAAACGTGATAGGAAACAACCTGAATCTCTAACCGGTGGTCATAATAATAAATAATTTCTGCTGATATTGCATTATAGATTAAAATTAAAGGTGTAAAATAGCAAATTAGATTTGCAAAAATATGTTCTTTGAATTTGTAAGCACATATTACACACTCATAATTTTAGAAAGATGCTAGGTTTAATTGGGAGTTTTAAAGTAGTGTTACTGATTAACAAAAATTGATGCGCAGTTGCGACAGGAAATTGAAATAAAGCTTGGGTTACTTGAGTTTTGAGATAACATAAATCTAATTGTAAGGAAAGGAAGTGAAATTAAACTGAGTCACAAATATATCTTATTGATGGACATTGTCTTTATCTTGGGAATTTTGCAAGTTGTCTTCAAATGATCATTTTGAGTCCAAACGTCTCGGATTTTCAAAGTGGGTACCAATTGGTATTTAGAAGTATTTTGAAGCTAGGAAGTTGTAATACGTTTGATAGAATTCTATGCCTCCTATTTTGACTTCATAATTCTTCATGCATCATAATGAAAATGAATTTATCCTGACAATCTCTAACCAAGTAGTACTTTTTGTAGTATCATAAAGGCTTGGTTTTTCGTATTGCACTTGGTTGTCTAAGAATGATTGAAATAAAGCTATAATATGATTTCTGGAATACAAATGAGTAGTATTACATTCTGGAATTTATTATTATTCTATAAGGAAATTATAAGGAATTTATATGTGAGAAGCATGAGCTTAACAAATATTCCCTATACGTGAGCAAAATAGATTTGTTTGACTTTTTATTGTAAAGCATTCGAGTAGATGCATTTGTTGCTTAATTTGACGGTAATATGTAATCAACAATGAAAAAGAATACAAGAGGAGCTGTTAAGTTTTTACAGATCAAGATGAAAACGGCAATAAAGTGTCTAAATATTTTTGATGGGTATATAAGTTCGAATTTAGATTCTTAAGTTTCATCTAACTTAACTAAGAGCAGTTGCATGCCCAAACATACTGCTGTTGTAAACATTGAGCGAAATTTGTTTGTAAAGAGCACATCTTTTGACAAACTTTTGTTTTTTATGTACCAAAGCGTTGACGCAGTCTTTAGTAAAACATTTCATAAGCAGAGTGAGTATGGATAAAATGATAAAATCTTTGTAATTGACCAGTAAAACAGGAAAGATTGACTAAAGATCCAAAATATTACTAACGAAAGGTTAGATAATCAATTCACTATGGACCCTTAGAGTGCTTGGAACGTATTCACTGGTACGCCTTTTAACGTAGCACCTTAAAAGCAAGGTTTTTATCAGCACGTTAAAAATGTCAGCAAACTATCAATATGTCAGACCAGTGTGTGTACCCCAATTAAGGATTTCAGTTGTTTTTTCGAATAGCTCAATTTACGTCAGAACTTGCATATGTAATCTAACACAGTTATGCTTGCTTAGATTTGAATTCAATAACTTAAATTATAACCGTTCAGTAAACGGAATGAATTATGCAATTACTGCAACAGCTTGGCGTATTGCAAACAGTTTTCGGGATCTTGTGACGCTTGAAATTAAAGTATTACGACAATAAGGTATTCCACCTTCCCCCGTTTTTAAGAAACTCTATTTATCAAAACTCTCGCAAAATCTAAACGCTCTAAGCATATTTATGATACATAAAATAGTTTTATAATTTCATGAGAAATGAATGGGCTTCACGGATGCTGGTGATTAAAGTAGTAACTCAAGCTTTCGAAATTTTACTAATTTCTTCGTCAGGAGTAAAAGACAAAGCGAAAGAATGAAACGGAGAAAAACGTAACAGATTTTTTCATAAATTATTATATAATAATATTGCATATAATTATCCTTTATGATTGCCATCCTTGGAAACGTGTCCATTCAGGGGATAAGTTTCTGTAGAAAAGTTGAGATGATTGGGTTGAGAGTTTTTCCGTTGTTTTTGTTCATGCGCTTCTCCGGGTCCACATTTTGGATGTACAGACCTTCCTTCGCTTCCCTGTGAAAGTAGCGATGTTCGACCTCTATTAGACTTGCTGAGTCAATAGTGATGGTGTGGGTTGGAAATTCCTTCATATGCTCAGTAACTGCAGATTGTGAGCTTTTTCGGAAATGGTCATCAATCCGTTCTTTCCAGGGCCTACTTGTCTCTCCAATGTAGATGATTCCACAACTGCAAGTAATCTTGTATATTCCTGGAGGAAGTTGTGCTAGTCGTTGCTTCATGTTACAAAGCATGCTCCCCAGTTTCATACCTGGTGTGTAACCAAATTCACATTCCACATGAAAGCTGAAGAATTGGGTGAGTCTAGTGGTTAAGGGACCCATATACGGTAGTATAAGGCGTATTGGTTTATCTTCTAGGGCAGCAATGTTCAAGTCGGGATTGTATTGTAAGACTTTTATCCTCATCTTGTCAATACGAGAATTGATAAAACCAAGTGGGTAACCATTAGATCGTAAATCGTCCCGGATGTGATCTAATTCTTCTTCTATATATTCTTGGTCACAAATTACCAGAGCACGAAAGGAGAGAGAATCCACAACTGACATCTTTTGAGATATGTGATGATACGAGTTGAAATTTAAATAACGTCCAGTGTGAGTGGGTTTTTGATATACTTTTTTCTTTAGTTTCCCATCATTTTGTCTCATAATTCCGATGTCCAAGAAAGCAATTTTCCTATTCACTTCCAGTTCAAAAGTAAATTGAATGTCTTCGTGGTATGAGTTCAATGTAGCAAGAACGGAAGTGGCTGAGGCTTCTGGGATTGCTGTAAGAGAGTCATCCATAAACCGTTTATAGAAATGAAAAAGCGGATTGTCAAGAACGATTGTGTTCTCCAGTTTTTGCATAGCAATTTCTGCTAATATTGGGGAGATGGGGGAACCCATGGGACAACCAAATCTTTGCAGGTATATCCTGTCCTTCCATTGGAAGTAATTACAAATGCAACAAATCTTGACGAGTTTGATTAGTTCCTGTCTGGTTAGTCGGGTCTTGTTTTTCCATGCATAATTCTGTTGGAGTAGTTCTTCGCCATAATTTATGGTGTCTTCAACAGGAACCTTAGTAAATAGGGAGATGACATCAATCGAGGCCAGTTCATATCCTGGGGGAACAACTATGTCCGTCAGAAAAGTTGACATTTCATATGTGTTTTTTATTGCAAAATCATTTTTTGCCACGGTTTGAAGAATGGGTTTCAAAAACTTCGCCAGTTTGTATGCAGGTGAGTTTCTGTAGTCAACTATAGGTCGTAGGGGCCTTCCTTCCTTATGTATTTTAGGCAATCCATAAAATCTTGGTATGCGAGAGTGAGGGGAAATAATGGATTTGTATTCGGTCTCTGTCAAACGTTTAATTTTATGAAGGTTTAAGCACGTTGTTTGTATTTGGTCTTCAAACATCTTTGTTGGATTGAAGTCCAGTAAGGAGTAGCAAAGTTTTAACATTGCGTAAATGGAGAAAAAGTGTTCATAAAGTTATGCAACGATTTTTAGCCATGTTCCCGCCATGCCAGAAATTCAAACGGTTAACCTACGTAAATAACTCAAAATTCTAAGGGGGGGTTTTCAAAGATCAGACCAAAATGCCGATTAGTTCAAAAGTTATTCGATTTTGAAAAGTTCATTTTAACACAGGCGTATATCACTGTTCATAAAGATATGCAACGGAGTTTATTTGCCTATTAACTACAAATACTCGTAATTTTAAAAAAAACTTAAGAAATACAGGTTATATTGAGTTTTAGGGGTTTATAATTTCTATTTATACATCTTATATAATCTTACTTGCATGCATTCAAGATTCAATTTAATTATTGACGAATAAATTAACAGGCTTTTTAAAGTCTAAATTGTGCATCGAATTGGGTTACTAGACAAAAGTTTGGCAAAGAAAACCACAATTTTTAATTTTTGGTTACCACAACAAAGTTTGTTTTTCTTCAAATCAAATTTAATGTAACTCACTAGAAATGAATGGTCTCCCAGTTTTTAATATTTATTGGAACTTGTGGCTAATGCTTCATACGCCTGCGTAATGGTTTAAGAATAGAACTTGTGGGCAAGTTTCGAAAAATTCATAAGGTTGTTTGTTAATGTCATATCCATGTTGCTATAAAAATTCCCCAATTTTGTGTTCCTATATAACAAGATAGTATGGGTGAGTAGGTTCTATAAACATTTATAAGATTATGAAACTTTTTTTAAATGATATCAACCAAACGAATGCGGGTAAGATTAGAGCAATATCTACATGTATTCTGATAAACAAGTTACACACAAGTACCCTTGCATATATGCTACCTAGGTATACATTCTCCTTCACAGCATGTCAGTCATTATTTAGTATTAGGTATTGCTCAGATGATTGACAATTGTGAAGTCCAGAACTTTTCACAGCTTTTCACCAGAACTGCGAATCTACAGGCAGTTTATGAAAATTCAGATTCTAAAGCTCTCGTGTCATTGGGAACCCTAATTACCAGATACAGCCAGTATTAAAGCCCCTATGCTGTACAATAAATGATTTTATGCCAGCTTGCTGTACAACGTATGCTTCTATATCAGAGTTTTCTTAGCAGTCGTGTAGCATTCAATAGAGCACTCTTGGTCTTTTCATTTATGAAAACCGCATGCTAGAGCTTTCCTCGTTCAGGAGCTTTTTAGCGTAAAAGGTGGGGAAATATTTCACTACGTTTAGAAATGCATATTTTTAGAAGCATGAAATAGGTTTCAAAAGTACCATAATTTGCGTTTATTCAAAAATATTCCATGAAATAAATTTCATTGGCAACTTGTGTTTCCTTTTGTGAAAGTAGCAGGCAGCGGTACATATATTTGCAAAAATGTTATTGTAATTTACTTATTTGTTGGTGTGCTTCACTTGTAAATTCTTAGACGTCTGTGGTTTTCAAAATGATAACATAAAATATTAGGTGGGTGCAAATATTGGACTTTTTTGATCACGTAGTAAAGGAATGACCACACTAATAAATTAGTTTTCAAGCCTTAAACAATAAAGTCCTTATCATTCTTGTTATTTACGTACGCGGACACCAAATAAAACTACGCAATTTGATAAGTTTGGTTTGTTATCGTGAATTTTATTTGCATTTTTTATCAATGATTTACCAAAAATCGTAAATAATTATGAAGTAGTACAATATACTGATGACTCTAAAAATGTTTTAGAACTGAATATAGAAATTTTTAAAATAGAATTAAAAATATTAGAGGAAGATTGTAAACTAATGTTAGATTTGTTTACTGACAACGATGCAGACAAAATTGAATCCATAGTATATAAAAAGAATCATGCTCAAGCCGTGATAAAAGATTTGCTAATCAATGAATGAGGTACAGATATAAGAGCAATTGTCATAAGAGCAAGTGTTGAACTAGTAAAAGTGTCTACAATTTGTTGGCAGGAATATAATAATCACGTAATTAATAAATGAACTCGTTCTCTATGGTCTATACGACCAATCAGACACCTTCTATCAGATCAATCAACACCTAGTAAGTTCTTAGCAAAATAAAAAAGTTTTGAATACTATTGTACTTTTTCGATTATATTACATCATCAAGGAGGCAATGCAACAAAGACGCAATTAAAGTCAGCAAACAAAGTTTTCAATACACAAGTATATCTTGTATGTAGTAAATACTATAATATTAATGAAATGACAAGCCGTATTGGCTACATGTAAATGAAATGTATCTATATATTAAAATGTGTTCTACATTTAAATCTAGAGTCGAATGGTCCACAAATATTTCATAAGTTATTGAACCATAGCTCTGCAACAGAACTTCTGTTTCAACATATGGTACAAAATCTTGTACACACTTTGTAGTTAATGGATGCAAATGTAATGATCTACTTGACTATGAAGTTACAAATGCGTGGAGTAAAATACCTACTGAAATACGGGACATCGATGAATAGAAACGTTTAAGGACAGAAATTAAACATTTTTAATTGAGAATCGTCACAGTACCCCTAAACCCTAATGGATGTGATTTGTCAGGTATAGATGATGTGCCATTAATTAAAATTAAATTGGCGCTTCGCATGGGTCACTTCATGCAGCAGAGTACTAGCCAAATTATAGAAATCATGAAACTGTTTATACCTGAGTGTTTAGGCTTTCTTGTAGAATGATTTTACTTTTCCGTTGACTGAATAAATATACGGAGAACTTTTCAGGTTACATAGCAAGTACTTATGCAATAGAGCTATGCCTCCAAGGGAGAGGCGGATGGTAGCACAAACTTGTCAAATATACAAATACAATTTAAAAAATTATATTTACCAGTTGTTAACTTATACAAACACTAACTGTAGAATATCTTAGTTTTAAGCCAGAGGTCCGGGCAATTAAGTAATAAAACATTTGGTTCACTTAGTCATCACTTCTTCACTTGTACGAATTTTGCTAACCTCAAGGCTTTAGTAACTATGTTAAAATGTGTAAGTAAAATATTATTTTACAAGAGTAATCAAAAGTAAATGCAATGATAGCAAAAATCATTAAAATAAATACGTTTGACTACAAGAGGAACAAGCTGGTTTTATTGAAACATGCTAAATAACCCAAAAATGGCCGGTAAGATTTTACTGGACGTGAAAAATTATTGATCACATTAAAGCTACAAATAGTTAAGTCGTTTTCGCTGGTATCCGGGTTTTATTGTACGAGCGATATCAAATATCATTCACCCGTTATCAACTGATTGCAAACTTGTTGAAAAGAAAAACCGTTCAGTACTTTATTGATTTCATAAATGTTTACTAAGTTGGAGACCAGTGCTAAAAGTCCAAAAGATAACGGAAAAAAATGACAAACCAAAAGCTTCTGTTTATATTTATAATATACACAAGTGGTTTGAGTGCTTTAACACACTAAATAAGCCACAATACACCAACAGCAAGTTTTCTACGTTTCTGTCATGTTCAAACATTGATAACCTTTTTACCGCTTTGTCTGTACTTGCAGATAGGAACCTCCGGTTAGCTGTCACGGTTTTATAAGTTGTCACATATACAGTTTTATCAGAAAGCAGTTCCTCGATCTATGACTCACATATTTTTTAGCGTGATTCTTTGAAAAATATGCGTGTGTATTTTTCGATATGGCACAGTATTTATCTCACTATTTGCTTTCACTGGTTATGTTTGCAGATCACCAATAACGTATTCGCTAAATTGTGATGTACCCAGTGTCGCACCTCATATTTTACCAACCTATTTATTGAATAAAGTCCAGTAACTTTTCTCAGAAGTGAAGCAATAACTGTAGACCAAACTAAGCATTGGGTACCTAAAACCGGATTATAAGATCACATAGTTCAGTTTTTTTGCATGCATGAGAAGCCATACCCAAACAAACATTATGTTTGCAAAACGAGGTTACGTAAACCTCTCAATAAGTCCGGTTCCAGAAGTCCTGTTGTAATGAAACGAGGTTAAAACTGATAATTTGATGGCGTGGGATGTACTCACACACACTGTATAAAAATAAGACACGCATACATTTAGATCATATTATAGAATACAAAAAAATGCGGTGCTTGTTTGTTGGGTTGCAAAATTTTGAACTACTTATCGACAAGTGTCCCATTTAAGGGTACATTATAAATTTAAAGATGCCAGTACAATGTTTGGGTTAAGGTTGTCAGCAAGGAGCAATTTATCTTAGTAAACCGCACTTAAGAAGCTAAGCTGCATATAAATAAAATTTCTAGATGCTTCACCCTTGCTCAATGCAGATGACTTTGTTAGGATCACTGTTTTGAAATTTGACCAAGGTTTGGCTGATCGGTCAGCTCATCATCAACAAACAATACAGAATATTTTGCAGTTTCATAAAGATTTTAGTGACATTCTTTATAAAATAAAACTTGAAAAATTGTCTACCTGCCTACTAAACTACATTTCCAACTATAAAAACAAATTTATGGCTATTCCATTAGATTACAATAATGTGTAAGTGGGGTGCTAAGGTAAACAAATTTAGTATGTTTCGCTGTTAACTGAATTGACATTAATATTGATTTCATTTTGATTATAGTTGGTACATATTATCAGTTGTCTTGGAGGATTTATGTTGTTTTATGTAGTCATGCTTCTGATCCAGTTCATCAATTGGACTTTACTTAGCTTACCACATTTCCATTTAGATTAACTTTAGGTTTTTGTTTGTGAATAATGGCATGTTGTCATTATTGGAATTGGGAATTTCTAAGCATAGCTGAGTACTCTCTGTAAGATCAAAAGTTCTTTCCTCAGAAGTATATATATTATTACAGGTGTTACTTGATTAGAATAAATTATACACACCGATAATTTAATGTTTGTCTAAAAAGTTTTTAATTTGAGCAGACTTTTTTCAAACTTTCTTGCTTAATGGAACAATGCTAGTTTAGTACACCGAATTTCCCACATTATAATTCAAGACAGTAAACCTGTAGACTTGCTACGACGTTTTGCCGTGAACTGAAATCTTTTGCTGCTTTTTCAAAAGTGCATTTTTATCGTTAAATTTCTGCAGCGTGTTCCAATACAAAATAATCATATGTGCAATTATGTACTTATATATTTTGGTATTCATGCAAACAAGAGTATCATTTGTTGCTCCGAACTACGTTCCTAACGTACAATTAGTCATGTCCGAGTATCAATAAGTACTCACAAGTTATTCTCTAAAATTTTTGTCATCAATAAATATATATAACTAGTAGGAGCCAGCCCCCCCGCTCCGCTGGTGGTGAACAAAGAATGTGCGGCGGGCCACGGCACATCACCCTATATTATATAGATGTCCGGCATCATTTTGCTGTCGCCAACCTGCTTATAAAAGGGTTTGATAACCTCAGAAGTTGAATCATCAGAAGTAGAGCAAACTGAATGCCATATAATACAGTTTTTAGTATGCTCGACAAGCCCATACCGTATTATCTCTAAGCCACCTATGTTTGTCCAACCAAAGATCAATAAACCTTATTTGGGCTCTGAAAATCCGGGTTTGAAGAAATGAGGCTAAAATGGATGATTTATCAACTTTTGATAAACTGCAAAATAAACAATTCTTGAAAATACCACAAACAAAACTTCTGCTTTGTTATCTACTACCTCCTTGTTTTCTTTGTTAAAAAGCACTCAGCATACAAGTGAGCATCTTCTTGAAAGGTTAAATTAACAAAACTACAGCCACAAATACTTAAAAAATAGAGATGCCAATATTTGATTAGGACTGCAAAGTGTCACACTGTTTAACAAAGTACATATATATATATATATATATACTGTAGAGTTCCAAGGAACATCAATAAGGTAGTTGGGTCAAGTTGCCAGCACGAAGTAGACCAAGTGACAAGTCAGAAAGCGCAGTTACATTTGCAATGAATAGTTCTAACAGTCACAGTACCATTTTTAGTTTGTCAGCCGTATTACATACAAATTATATGATACACGGTTTAACCTGAACGCTTTAAAAACAACATTGTATTATGTTTTGTGAGAGCATTGATTTGAAAACCTCGAGCAGTAAGAAGCTAATATGATTTGTACCTGAATTGCTAAATACAAAAAGATGGTCATTATATTTTGTGGAACTCAATAAAAAAATCAAGGAGGGTGTAGTGGAGGTGAAACAAACTTTGTTTACTCTATGTACCTTTCACAAATTTACAATGTTCAGTCGCATGAAAGCTATGAGAGTATGTCTGGCTAAAGGGTGCAGCTATAAAGTTTTATAAACTCGGAAAAACTAATGCAAATGCAATGATATGTTTGAATGGTTGGTGAAAAAACAAGACTCATCTCCGAATGTTGCGTCGGGAATATTTACTTCATAGAAGCATAGATTATCTATGATAGATATTACAATAAATATACTCAGTAAATAAATTTGTCATTAAATATTTACGAAATATTTTTGGATTTTTCCTGCATTTAAGTATCTTGTGGTCTATGTCACTTAGAACAAAGATTAAATATTTCTTCAACTTTTTAGACACAAGTTGCCTTGTACATATTTTATAAGCTCTTGACTAGTTATCGCTATTATGATATAACCAAGTTTGCAATTTTCAACTTGTATATTAGCAGACCAGAAAACGGCCGTTTTTTACATAAAAAGTATAAATGCTTTATCTTCGAACAAAAACAAATAATACCCCGGATATCTCATTGCTCCATTTTTTATTCACCGAATGCTGCATTTTACAATGTAATGTAATATACAAAATATAAAATCAACGCACTTAAGCTTACGCAAATGGAAAAATAACATCAATATTTAGAGTAGAAGTAAACATTTGTGTGCCAAAAAAACCATACACAAGGTAGATAAGATATCTACAACCATACAATACAGTATGCATAATCTGCAAATTATGTTGGATAGAAAATTTGAAGTGGAAATGAGGTTGACAAGACAATAAGGTTTATATTGTTAACAATCCCAACTGATAATTATATGCGCAGTTCTGTGCTGTTAGTTTATATAGTTTACCTCTTACTCTCCAAGTTATACAGACTACGTTCAGCTCATTGAGAGAAAGCTACACGGTTGTGAACAAGTTAAAGAACAAGCGTTTACTGGTATACGAACTTTTTTTTGCAAAACCAATAGTAGTATTAATGCAGTTTTTATTATCAAAATATCGTT
The DNA here is from genome assembly GCA_029691765.1 of Entomobrya proxima. Taxonomy (NCBI): domain Eukaryota; kingdom Metazoa; phylum Arthropoda; class Collembola; order Entomobryomorpha; family Entomobryidae; genus Entomobrya; species Entomobrya proxima. The sequence continues at coordinate 6,225,985 of CM056171.1, read as the reverse complement.
ACTTTTTGCATATTTTCTGTTGTTCAGAAAACTTTTCGAGGCGACTGCGCAATTGCTTTACGAGTTTTACTATAATAATATTAGTGCAGTTGTCAGATTTACTGCTTACACATATTTTGATTTGTTGTGTTGAGCTTCATCTTTTCAAATTTTTACCTTTTCAGCCAATAAGAATTTGGTAAGACTTGTTTTCTTGTTCCTAGTGCGTTTTATCACGTGGCTTTCCAAAAAGGATAAAAAGTTTCATTAGCACACTCAATTTACAAAAAACATGCTTCATTCAAGCTAAATTGTGAATGATTGATAAATAAAAATGAATAAACAAGAAGCTGTCAGACAATCAATGAAGTATTAAAATTAGTGAAAGGAGTTAGCATCCATCGTAAATCATTAAACGATGCTCGCTGCAATAGTTGTATTATTTGTGAGATAATAAGTGTAGGGTACAGCGAGTGTAAGGATATAGAAACTTTTAATAGCAATCCGACGTTTCGGCTTGTTTTACACAAGTCCTCATCAGGGTATCGAAAGTTAATAATTGTGTTAATATATGATTTGAAAGCTCGAAATGTGACTGCAAGAGCTTGAAATTCTTAATTTCTGCACAACTGTAAGTTCAAATTAAACAGCACACTAGGTTTTCAGAAGTTTTGGTGATTGCAACGTTTGAAAAATAGTTTGAAAATAATGCAAAGAGCAAGTAAATTTTATAAGATACAACCACAGAGCTAATTTTCTGCAAAATATTATTTCCTGATATAGTAAATATTCAATCGAATATTATGTTCTTGGTACGTTTTAGTGTTATATTAAGAAACAGTTAACTCTACAGTACGAGTAAAAGAAGTTTAATTGAACAAAAAAATTAAACAAAAGGATTTTTAACTTGTGACAGTTTATTCATTACGTGAAAGTGTTGGTACGGGAAATATATCAAGGTTTGTCATAAACAAGAACCCCAATCCGCAATGTCATCAAAACTCCGATAAAGAAATTGAGTTGGCTTATCAATGTTTGTTATGTGGAAATATTTGCAAAACTCGACAATAGGCCAAATCTCCTGACTAACCACAGAAAACGTTTATATTCAGCTGCTGAAAGTTACGTGAGATTATATAACAACCCTTTTGAAAACAAACCAGGCCAAAGGGTTAAGCCTGAATATATACAAACATATACCATCCATAAAAAGAAGAGATATATTTCTTGTTTCCTGCAAAATGGAACCCTGGCAGAGAGCACATATCAAAAATAATCTAAGCGGACTTTTATCCAACACTCTTGTCAATCCATTGCTGTTGGCGGAACTAAAAAAAGACGGAATGCTTAGTGAATACGACGCGCAAGCTATAGTAAGTCAAATCATAAATATAAAAACATATACTCAGACAATTCAAGATATTCACCTTTTACAACTTTATATCAAATTTTAGGAGAGCGAAAAAACAAATTTCCACAAAGCTAATTTGGTTTACGAAATTCTGGCGACGAAAAACAATGGATACCGAAATCTTGTTAGGGCACTCAAAGAAACGTCTCAGTCTGGAGCCTTGAAAACTTTGAGGACAATTAGTACTGATATTCTCGGCAATTTGCAAATTGAATTTATTGGACAAATCCAAACTTTAAAAAACCTTTTCAGTCCGCATGTCATCAAAGAAATTCAAAACTGGATTATAGAAAATCTGTCAGCCGACGAATTCTCCAAAATTTTGGAACATCTTTGCAGCGACCAAATAGACTTAAAGCTACTGCGGGAGACAATACCTCCGGAATACTCTCGGTACATTCCCAGGATGCTGTCCCGGCGCCACACTGTTGACACAACTTTGTTTGAGAGACCTTGCACGGATGTGTTTGTATTCAAAGACATCAAACTTTCTCAGCTGCGTCAATTTGTCAGGTGGTATGCTATAGAGTCATCTACTAGCCAGCTTCTACAGAGGAGAATTTCTGCTCGATTCATAATACTGGACACAGAAGCTCATTGGGAGAAAATTCGCGACAAAATTGACAATCCTACACATTTTATGCGATACGAAAGTCAATCAAAAAGGTTTCTCATTGAAGCTACATCAGGTATCTCAAACGAAGTTCGTTTTTACTTGAAAGATGCCAGCAACCCGGAGTTCATTTCTGAAAACGCTTTCGTCGAACAAATTTGTGCAAGAGGTGTTTGTATTTGCGATGCACCAGGTATGGGAAAGTCTCTCTTGTTGGGTAGCATTGCAAGAAAAACTAGGGACAAGTATCCTGACCACGTTGTTGCGTTCATTCAATTGAGAGATTTGTTTACATCGGAGGACACGCCTACTCGTGATAACGTAAAATCAATACTATTTGACTACACTTGTACTTCCAGACTGGCTAGTTTTGTTCTCCAAGAACTGCTTAAGTGTCAACATATCAAATTTGAACTGTTTTTTGACGGTCTGGACGAAGTTAACGAAACTCAACTTGTAAAAATGACTTCTTTTCTTTCCCTAATTGGCACAAGCATGCATGAGTCGACAATTTACGTATCATCGCGCCCAGTAGTTCGTGAAGAGCTCGAAAGATCAATTGGAGCAATTGCTTATGACATCGTTCCCTTCAATGACAAAACGCAACGACAATACGTAATTTCGTACTGGCTTGAAAAAGCAAACAATGATGAACTTGATATGGACAGATTGAATGAATATTCTGATGCCTGCCTACAGGATCTTAAAGCTAAATTAAAGCCTGACGAAGTAAATATCACAGGAATACCTTTGTTGTGTAAACTATTAGCTGAAGTTTACGCTGAGAATGCCATAATCTACGCAGATAAAAGCCTCAAAAATCCTGAGAAACTGGATAGTAACTTTATAAACTCCCTTCCAGAAGTTTACTCAAAATTCATATTGAGTCAGCTTGGAGAGTCTATGTGCAATTTTGAATGTATGCTCCGATGGGAAACAGTGTCATGCAGTACTCAATGTAAAGTTAAAAGCTTGCATGTTTGGAGAGCCATCCAGGTTATTTTTCCTAACATGGCTAGTGAGCTTTCAAAATGGGAGCAACCTGCTTATGAGAATTTAGGCACCCAAACCATATTTCTACCTGGCTTACTTGAAAACCGGCAGAACAGGTTTGGAACCGGAACTAATCTTGAGTTTGTGCACAGAACCCTAGCCGAATTTTTGGTGGCGGAGTATTTTGCAACAGCATTATTTGCAGGGCATGAAGCAACACCACAACATCAAAGGTTGCAACAATTGGCATTTGATGAGATTTTTGCTCTTTCAAATAATACAAGTTTATTGCCACACACTAAAATTTATGTTTTCAAGCTGCGCGAACAAACAGTTTCCTACTTTCTGGATTCCCTACTTACATTCAATCGCAAGACAAGGCTTAATATTTTATGCAAAATAAATCATAACTTTTGGCGCGCACTACTTGGATGCTTGCTGCAAGGCTCGGACGGACTACTTGAAGTTTATTTGAAAGCAATCGAAACCAATCCTGAGGGATTCGATGATTTAAATGTTAAAAAAATACTTATGATTGCAGCCGTTAAATGTAGCCTGCAAGCCGTCAAAATGTTATGTACATTCTGGCTGAAGAATTTTTACATTAGCTTGACCTCTCTGGAATATTCACATTTCGAATCACCTATTGAATTGGCTGCTCGACACGGTAAATTTGAACTGACTGAATATTTTGCTGACATTATGCCACTTGGTGAAATTGTATCTGCGTGCTTGTATGACACGTACTTTGAAAACGAGAAGCTCATCGATAGAAAGCTAGACATTCTTCAGATGTTGGAGCATAAACGTCCGGATTTACTATCTAATTCTGGAATGCCTAGCAGAATGCATTTAAAAGCCATTCGTTTTCTGATTGAGCGCAAGGTAAACTTTAGGACAACTGATGAATATGGAAAACGATTCCTCTATGATGCCGCAATATATATGTTTGCCACGGATTTCATTGAATTGTGTCAAGTTTTGGATGCACACGACAACAGTTTAGACAACTTTTTGGATCCAAATACGCTGAACCTTATGTTTTTAAACCATCAGCGTCTATCAAAGGGAAAGACGGAAGAGACGGAAGCGTTATTAAAAATTCTACAGTATTTGAGTACAAAACGTAGTTCCATTCATGCGGTACGGGATAACTTAGAAATATGTGCAAATCGTCTCGAAAGATTGAAAACGTTCCTAAATGTCGACTTTTGCAAAATGCACAAGGAGCATGTCTCCATTTTGTTTTACGCCGCTATAATAGAAGAAGATTTAGAAGTTGCCGATCTGCTTCACACTTATGACCCTTCGTTGGTTACAATACAAGTGAAAAGGCGCCGCTGTGACCTGATAAGGCGCCGTTGTGACCAGATTGTCCCAATCATATTTGCCATGGAAGGGATTGATTTTATCAAGTTTCTTGTAGATAGAGGAGCCAGCATCTTTGACGTGGATGAAGATGGTAGAACAATACTTCACTTCCTTTTGCAAAACGGCCCAGAAAGTTTGTTCATTGATGTGGTCAAATATTGCGGAACACTCTGGGAGATTCCAACAAGCCACGATGCTGTGGCAACGTGTTTTCCATCCGTTGATTTAGCCAAACCAACTAGCCTTTTGGAGCTTTTCAACTGGCCAGATAAACTGCACCGAACTCCATTGCATTATGGTTTACATCATTACTTGCATTATGGTTTACATCATTACTTGCATTATGATAAACTTGATATGTTTCTAACCGGAGGGAAGCCATCACCAGCAAATATAGTCGTGAATGTTAATGCCATTGATAAAGAAGGAAATACGCCATTGCATACAGCCGTCATAGCAAACTGTAACCTGTATATAATAAAACGTTTGGTCAAACATGACGCCGAATTTACAATGAAAAACAAAACAAATTGCAATTTGACCCATATATCTGCGCAACGAGGTTTTGCTGACCACCTGAAGTATTTTGTAGAGTTAGGGATTGATGTTAACGAGATCGATTCTATGGGAAACAATGCGCTGCAGTGCGGGTTAGCCAATTTTACGCAGAAGCAATTTTCGAGGGAGAAAAACATTGCTGATACTGTAAAGTTTCTAGTAGACGCAGGAGTAAACAAATTCCATGTAAATTCTAAAAAGGAAACCGCTTATATCATTGCAAAACAAAAAGAACCGGATAATCTTTTGCTTCATGAAATGCTAAAGGTGGACAACCAGAGTGCGGAGGATGTGATGGTGTAACTTGTTTCGATATATGCATCAAAAAACCACGGCTAACCTGTGTACAAAAATACAACATAATATACACTTACATGAGAACAACTTAGTTCATCAATTGTCATTGTCACAAACCCAAAATGCTGAGATTTTATGTAAGGTTCTTGCTTCTATAAGATCTTACTCTTTGGAATTACCTTTACAGAGAACTACCATTTTGAACCGGTCAAACATAGCACCAATTGTATTATTACGTTATGAAGCTTATCCCCACATCAAGTTTACGTTTGATAAAATCACATGGCTCTGCTCATGTTTTTCTCATTCCAATTCCGAGTAGTGCTGCTAAGAAGTTCTGCATAAGCAAATAAACCATTTTATCGTGAACGAGAGGGCAAAATCCAAACTTGACAAACCAAGCTATAAGTTTAGATTAATGTATAGAAAAAAAAATTATTTAAAAAAATAAGTTGAGCTTTTAGAATAAAGTGTAATTAAGTGTTATTTTCCGTTGTTGAAATTAAACGTAAAATGATTTAAACGTAAAATAAAGTGTATATAAGTATAAAATAATTGCCCACTTAGCAGCCTGCCATTTTGCAGGAACTAACTAGAATGTAGAGTGTCCATTTGTCCGTCTGCTTTATTAATACGTCAAGAAAATAATTTTTGCAGAACATTAACTGTGTACTTCATCTTGTTTTGTAAAAATCGACTGGTTTCTTGCAATTTCTTGCACGTACTTTTTGAAGTTCGAAACCATCAATGTGAAAATTTATGAAAAGTTAGTATGTTGTTCCTTGTGTACTATTATGGTATTTTGCAAAAAATAGGGACCTTCAACTTTTCGCAAGTACATTTTGAACTTGCATATCATACAATGTTTTGTATAAGTATAATTAAAATACGGATTTTTTCTTTTCATATCGGTTAAAAAAAGTATGCTCTCTAAGACATGGTTGAGTATTACTTATATTTTTCATGCTAGATTAGTGTTTTGATTGGTTACGTATATGTTCTTAAAATATAGTTTTAAATACCTTATCTGCCAAGTGCAATGTTGGTAGTAATATAAATATGTTTGAAGTATAGAAAAACTTTAATCCTGATTAAAATAAATACAAACTGATAATATCCGTGATGGATTATTTCAAAAAAGTTTATTCTATAAGCTGAAGTATGCTTTAAAAAATTAAACAAAGCGCAACAAACAAATTGGTCAAAAATGTCATTACATTTGTCCCCAAAACTAAGTAAGTGATTAAAGGATAAATAAACAAGCTTTAAAAGGTTTTAAGTTCGCATTAATTGTGTATCATTAGTAAAGCCTAAAAATAAAACTTTGTAACCATTTAAATAACCGCGTGGATTTTGTGAATATTTGTGAAGGACACTCGTTCAAACGTGAAATTTGATAATTTGTGTGAGTAAAAAGTAATTTATTGAAATAATTTATTTATTATTATGAGAATCCAAAGTTACAAATATTGTTGTTTCAAATAATTGTCTTCCCAAAGTGTTGTTTCACGAAATACTCCTAAACCCTAAATTCGGGGTATATAAAGGAGTGCGCTCCTGAAGGTTGGTGCCAGCCTTGCTGTTTGTATGTCAGTAGAAAGCTAATTTGTCTGTAAATAAAGCCAGTTAAAAGTGAAACATGTCTCGTCTCGTCATTTTAGTAGTAGTGCATTATAGTCATAGTTAAGCATCATGTTCTGAGCATCGAACAGGCAGGTTTCACTGGAAAGTAAATGTGTAGTGTAAAAACTGAACAACAGGGCTACTTGGGTTGTAATGAGCACATATTATTTAGTACAAAAATCTGTTGAGCGTTTCCTAACTCAGCTGCTGACTCACTCTATAAGTGTAAAAAAGGCAAGACATGAGTTACCCATAAAAAAGAACCAAAATCCTGAACTCCTTTGTCTTGAAGCGTGTATGTGTGTATCTTACCAGTGCTGAGTAGCCACATGATATCCAGACTGCAGCTCGAGGACGTGTTGCACCCAGAAAAGAAGAATCTACCCAAAATGGTTTGCTGCTGGGTTAGTCTGCTTAGTTTTCTGAAAAATTGATTGTAAGCAAGAAAGTAGTTGCTACTCAGGCAGTACATCTGTTCAATTATTTATCGTATTACTTCGTTGCCAAAGCAAACAATATCAGCTAATTCTTTTTTAAATTTTATAATGAGACTTTCTGAAGGTTTGCAAAATGCATTGAACTAAAAATAGAAAACTTTAAAAGATATTGCAGGCCCGCATTTATTCAACGTTTATCAAGTAGTGCATTCAGCTCTTCACTCTTTTGACACTCGTATTTGGCAAAAGGTTGCTGTTGCTGATGACATAATAAACAGCAGCAGCAGCATCATCATCATTTAAAAAAAATAAACCCAGTTCAAGTTTTATTCTATCAGTTTTCAATCAGAAAAAAAGTAAAGTTATAACTGATTAATGATTTCTGTAACTGCCACTGAGATGAGATGAATGAAATTCAATGTAACCAGCCAGAAGATTCAGTATAAAACGCATTTTTAGCATTTGTGCTTGTCAGCCTCCGTAAATACCTGGCCCATTTCTGCAGATTCCGCCGAGCTATATTTTAGCCAGGCGTGGTTCATTGGAGTCTTTACGAGGGAAACTTGTAAACGATGAAAATCAACAGCTGATCAGCAGAAGCTACCAAAGCTGTTCATCAAAGTTGTCGGTTTGAGACATCATCGGGTGTGGTCACAGTTCCCCACTTTTATGTAGCAATAGCCGTTTTGGGCTCGTATCTGGGATATGTTGCAGGTTGCCTGCACATAAGTATTTACGAATGCTGACAAGACAAGCACAATATTTGAGAATTGGTGCATTTTCCCTGGCGAAACTTTGCTCATATTTTCATTCATTTTCATTACTCGTTTATGAATCTAAGAATAAGATTTTATGTTACTTTACATTTGGTATGTTTCTCTTGTTGACTTGTTACTTCAAAACTGTTTCGACTAATTTGCAGCTCATGAACAGGGCAAGACAAGTGGAAGTGGAATGCATGATGCTGGTGTATGACATTGAACTTGAATCCAAAGCGTAAATTTAACGATAATTATATATAAGAAGCCTTTATTATCAAAATGAGTTTCAAAGTACTTTTTATTACATTATCGACACACGTCAATTGATTTATGTACAAAGAATTTGTAAAAAATTGCCATTTGTACCAGTACACCATTATTTTCATTTCAACTAGATACATTTTGATTTTTAACATATATAATAGTTAAGCAGATTGCGACAATACAGCATTTCTTCAAAATATATATATTTTACACCTGTAACAGAGACAAAAGCCAATAATATTGATTACATTTATTTCACAAATTGCTTTAACTGTGATTGAAATTATTCCCAGTTCTCTTTTGCCGACTCTAGAGATGAAAATAAATAACTTAAAAAGCCAAACACGAGCTTTTGTAAACTATCTGTTATCTGCTAAGTGTTAACTGTAATGTCGTGATCAAATTGGCTATTATTCAGGTTGGAACCCAAATTCCCCCAACAGTTTCCATCACAAAATTTGAGTATATCAGATTTTACCGCCTACATTTATTATGAACCAGGCCGTATATTACTTCATGATAAGCTTAATAGTTTGCATATCGGTATCAAATGAAATATTGCAATTTGCAAGTTATGACTGCAGAAAGTTCTAAATTTCAAATTTAAGAAATAATGTGTGACAATAAAGGATACTTTGGCGAAGCTTAAAGACACACCAGGCTGGGTTACTTTGAGCAGTGTTCTGATTATAAAGATATCTACATTTTCATGCATTTTGTGAACGCTTTTATAAACACATAAAATGATTGGCTTTATAGATTTAGGATATATTCAAGTCACTTAGACAACAGGTAGTACTGCTTTCAACTATTTCAATAGCCCAGTGCTTAGGTAATCATTTTAACGTATTTTGTTTGGCATTATTAACTTGCAGTTTCCAAAAATATGGCCAGATTTGTCTATATCCTTACCAAAATTGGTACGTCGGATTGTCTTCGAAATTAAATGCTTCTTGTAGCTTCCGGAGAAGGAAAGAGCAAAATGCACTGGTATCAGATTCTATTACAGTTAGGAATTGGAATTATACAATGCATAATCTTTTTTATCTCTCTGATTTGTTTTGCTGCAAACTGTCAATTGAAATTATGAAAAACGAAAAATCGCCTTTAGAAAAACGATGAAATATTCATGCTTGATTTTCAACTTTTCATAACTCATTACTAAAGGAAGCAACGCATATGATATTTTGCATGAGTAGTTGGTAACTACTGCCCTAACACCATGCAACATTTCAGGCATATCAAGTTTCACATAAAAATTTAGTGTACGATGAAAATATCTGCATTACGTTTGGAAAAACGTGTGTCCACGTGTTTCAATGAACCAATGTTTAGGTAATATTATTGTAATAAAGCACAAACCACGCTGCAAATTTGTAAACTGATTTTAGAAATAGACAGTTCATAGACATAGCCACAAGTTGTTCTACAACAATTTGTAAATTTTATAGTTTTATTTAAAGAGCTTAAGAAGATACTTCAATTATAGTAAAACCTCCCTGCACATCCCTCAATTCAAAATATTACTCCACACCATAAACATTCCGAATCAAACTTTTTAAGTATTCCTCATCGTCCTTGCAACTATCTGGTTTCAATTTTTTGAGAAAGGAAAGCCACTCTTTCTCAAGCATCAGCCTATCAGGATGAGATATCAATATTCTATTATTCTCCAGCTTCATTTTTACTATATCGTAGGCTAACTTGTCTTTAAAATTTGCATGAAATCTATTCACTTCTGCGTCCAGCAATGCCTGAAACGTTCGTATGGAATCTGAGAACGTAAACACGAAATGACTCGTATAAGCCAACCCGCACTGCAGCGCATTATTTCCTTTAAAGTCAAGCTCGTTAACATCGACTCCCAACTCAACAAAATAATTCAGGTGGTACAGGTGGCTTTTTTGTGCACAATGGTGCGTCAAATTGCAGCCATTCATGTCTTTCACTGCCTTAACCTTCATCCCATGGCTCACCAAATGTTTTATAACATTTAGATCAAGATCGAATAAGTTAAATACTGGGCATCCTTCACTATCAGTGGCGTTAATATTTACGACTAATCCTGACTCCGGAATGGTGTTTCCACCTTTAAGAAATAAATCCAAGGTATCCAGATTATCTTTGGCGAGGAATCTCCTATCTAAAGCGTAGTGAAGTGGTGTTTTTAGGGAGTCAGGTATAGGCCAATTGAATAACTCCTTAAGGTTTCTTGGTTTGGTTGGATCCCTTGAAGGAAGGGCAGAAGTAAATGCGTAATTACTCCATAGTGTTCCAATATATTTCAAAACGTCTTCAAAAACGTCATATTGTCGCCATTCTGATAGAAAGTGAAGTAAAGTTCGTCCTTGTTCATCAACTTCAAATATGTTGCCTCCTATGCCCACCAAATACTGGAACACCTCACCACTTCCCACAGAAAACAATAACGGAATAGTCTCTCCAGAAATTTGCACCGTCATATTGGCATGAAGATTTTTACTGTCAAAACGATGTAGTAGCTCAACAATATCCGCAAATCCCTCGTAAACTGCTGCGACGAATAAAATGGAGAAAATTTCCTTGCGCTTTTCATAAAACTCTGGTTTCAAAAATGTTTTTAAAATTTCGCAAGTGTCAGCCGAGTTAATCTGGATACTGAAATACTGTAAAACGTTTTTCAGAATTATAGCGACTTTACTAATCATGTCAAAATGACAAAGGAGCTCTGTTAAAATGATATTATAGCTAGCATCTGTGCTCAAATATTGTAAAAGGTTCACCAAGAATTTTGTCTTGTATTTAGTGTTTCGCGGCTGAAGAAACAAACATTTATGAAGCTGTTGTGGCTCCAAGTAATAGTTCCAGGTGTGGTGACGTTTGGTATATAAAATACCTCAGTAGACATGTACTCTGATGCATTGTAAATTATGGTACGTCGATATTTATCCGTTTTTTGAAAATCTGCATTGTTGTCAACGAGAAACTTGATGGCATGCAAGTGAATTTGTTCGGCCAAAACGGGAGCTGAATCTAATAACGTCTTATCTTTTTCCAGCAACATGGCAGCAATATCCAGTTTTTTTACAACCAGCTCTTCACTTTCAGAATAAGTATTTTCCACACAATAACAAAGTGCTTCATCAAGTGGCATTCTTTCAGAAAAGTATTTGACCAGATCATAATCAGCTCTTTTGATGGCCGTACTGATTGGAGGGTACTGGATATACTTGTATGGCAGATCCATCAGGTTAAGCCGGAAATTGTGCAGAAAGAAGTTGCAAATACTTTGCGCAGTGTCTTTGCTAAAAACAGCTGCTGCAACTGTAAGTATATCTTCCAGGCCTTCTTGCAAATAACCGTCGTTCAAGCTTCGTAGAAAATCTTCTTTGTCTTCATGTGGCGTTTTTTCTAGTGTATTTTCGATTGCTCTAAGGTAAACGTTGAGAAGTCCTGCAGACTCTTCAAGCATGCATCCTTCTAAAGTTAGTAAAAATGTATCGGGTTCGGATATATTAGCTAAACATTGTATGTCAATAGTGTTGCCTTCATTTTTTGCAAGTAAAACGTTTAGAAAAAAGGCA